>UELU01076981.1:0-34611 GCA_900490025.1 Megastigmus dorsalis | reverse complement strand
ATTTCACACTGATCAAGGTAGTGAATTTAACAACAATCTTATTTATAACTTTTTAACTAAAAATAACATTCAAAAGTCTTACAGTAAACCAGGTTGTCCTTATGACAATGCTGTTGCGGAATCAACATACAAAATTTTTAAAACTGAATTTATTAAAAATAATAAATTTAAAAACATTGAGCAGTTTAAATTAAAATTATTTGATTACATTAATTGGTACAATAATATTCGAATTCATAGCAAACTAAATTATTTAACACCAGTACAATACAGAAATTATTACTCTACATAAAATTTGTCCAAAAAACCCTTGCCATTCCACACTAATTATTATTGTACTTAACAAACTTAGTAATTTGTTCATATCTATATCTATTCCTTTCATTTATGCTTATAGTTAACTCTCTAAAATGTAATATCATTTTTAAAGTTTGTATTAATTAAATAGTAACACATTTTATAAAAATTAATAGAATATAGTGTTCATCTTCTTTTACACAGTATTAATAACATTATCTTTTCCATACTTAGTTACAATGACTGCAAAATAAAATAATGTTTTCTTTCCATTAAAAAATTAACTCCTTTCTGAGTTGATTTGTTGCACTTCATATTGCATTTTACAACTTTTAATCTAATTTTAATCAATTTCAACGTCATATTTCTTTTTAATTTCATTAGAAAAAAAATCATTTAATATTTTTCAATTATCTGTTTGCTTTTCTTCTTGTGTTGCTAAAATTCAATAAGCAAAAGCTTCAGCAAATAATTCCACATTATTTTTTGATCCATAGCGATATTCTACTATACTAAATAAATTTTCAAATAAAAAATTTACTAATCAACTAATAACATTAGGTTCTTTTACATCATCATAATTGTATCGAGCATACTTGGAATTGATAATTGAATAAGCAAGCTCTTTTTTATTTTCTCAAGATTCATCTTCTTTACCCTTTGCTTTTGCTAAATATGTAATTAAATAATCACTTGGTAAAATATTATAATACATCTCTTTATTTAAAAAAACTTGCTTAAACTTATTCCATCTTTTAATAAATTTCGGTATCCCTTTTTAAACGAAAAATATGTTTTAAAGGCATGCGCAAATTCATGTGCTATTATATGAAGATTAGTTTTACTATTAGTTGAAACATAATTTTGGTCTTTAGCTAAAACACCAATCGACACAGTATTAACAAAATCAAACATATCAAACGCTATTGCAGGAGAATATAAAATATCATTATTTGTTTTAACAAAATGATTATAGGTACATCCCATACCACACATTTGTGTTCTAATTACATTTAATTTTTTATTTAATGTGAATAATCATTCTGGTCATAAATCAGAATACATAAAATAGTTTTCATATTTTGGGGCATTCACAACAGAAATTTTTTTCACTATATTATTTAAAGTTTTTAAACCATATGCTTTTACAAATTTATTCATTAAATTAACAAAATCACGTTCTGCCTCAGTCGTATCTGTTACAAAAGGAACTTTTTGATTATCATCATCAAGATAAGAATATGTTTTTACTCTTGTATATGTTTTTAATGTTGATACTTCAACATTATTACTTTCAAAATTTTCAATAACTGCTTAAAAATCTTGAAAAAATTCATTTTTAAAATTACTTGTTGATAATTTATCTTCTTTTTCATAAGAACTTATGGCAACAAGTTCTGGCATCATAGTAACAAAACTTGTGGCAGTTAATAAACTTAAAATTTTTTTCATTCTATTTGTGTCCTTTCTTTTTTTATTTATTATTTTTTAGAAGCCATACTACGGTTGTTTGATATTAAATGATTAATAAAAAAATAAAATTTATTTTTATAATTTAATTATTAACAACCTAAACCTTTTCATTTTGATTTAGTAATTTTATTATACATAAATATTAAATATAATATATTATTACTTATTTAATATTTTTTGTTGCATTTGCAATTACAATTTACAAATGAAAAAAATGTTTTTTCTTTTTAAGAAAAAACATTTTTTTATGCATGGGGACTAAAAGGGTCAATAACTGTTAAAGTATCTGGTTCTTCTTTTTCTCCCATTTTTCGATCAATTTTATAATAACTATTATTTGACATTTTAATTCATTCAATAATATCTTTTACTTCAGCTAATTCTTCATAAAAGTCAATAATAAATCAATCATAAAATTTATAAGTAACTAAATCACCAACTGTATTAGCATGCTGTGCTAATTTATTTGTTAATTCAGCAAAATATGCTCGCTTTGTTTGATAGGTTTCCATTAATTCAATAATATTTTTAATATCTTTATATTCTTCAGCAAGATTTTTAATTTGATAATGTCCATCGCGGTCTAAAACAAAATTCATAATTCGACGTTGATGTAAAACTTCATCTTGTGCTTGAACTTGGAAATAATGGCTAAAACCAGGAAACCCTAACTTATCAGCGGCTGAACTTAAATTATAGCAAAAAAATTGCATTTTGATGTGTTCATCAATATAATGTTGTAAATCTTTTTCAATGTCGTTTGTTAACATAATTTTTCCTCTCTTTCTATTCTTATTGTACACTCTTAAAAGTTAATTATTCTCATTTTAATTTAAAAGCAATTTTTTTATTAAAGTAATAAAATTGATTTTCTTTAAATTGGAATTTTGATATTTCAATTTTTTTTGCTTTTGGATTAATTTTTAATTCATCAAAAGCAATTAAATCATTCAAATCAAGATCAAAAATTGTTGTTTTTTGTTCATTAATATGAGGATAAAATTGATACCATCTCGTTTTAATTTCATTTGCCTTTTCAGGAGTATTAATAATAGCATTTAATAATAATCCCAATTGTTTTTTCGTTAAGGTAAAATAATTATTATCATCAGGTTTTGATAAGATTAATGTTGTTTGTTGTAAAATTTTACTTAAATTAAATTTAAAAGTTTGATTAACAACTAATTCATCAATAAATTTATTATTTGTTTCTGGTAAAGCAACTATTTTAAAACTATAATTAATAACTTCGTGCTTGCTTGCTTCTTGTTCATTTGTTTTAACATATTTTAATTCAAAATATTTTTCAAAAGGTTCACCTTGATATCCTAAGAATTCCATAACTTTTGTCTTAATGACTACTGGTAATTTATTAACATAATTATCTTCGCCAATAATGATACTATTATTTAAATATTTTTCAAATTTTCATGTTTGCAAACTATGAAAATCAACATATTCTTTTTTATACATAAATCCATTTTTGCGGAATTTTTTCGGCGCTCCTCATTGCGCATAAATTGCTAATCCTAAACCAATTAGGGCAATTAAAATTAAGACCGTATAATCTAGCGTACGATGATTTTTAATAAATAAACTTGTGTCATCATCACGTTGTGTTTCTAAAATAAAACGAATCAAATTTCATAAAAAGAAATAAAAACCAGTTTGCACCCCGCTACGTGTGATTGCATAACGCCCCGGATTATTTAATTTTGTTAATGCAGCACTATCATTATGTCATCATTTTTTAATTCTATTGGTAAAACCAGTTTGTTCTTTTGAACTATCTATTTGCCCACTTTTTTTAGCCATTTCATCTAATTGCTTTTGGTTTGGTACATAGTTAAAATATGCTTTATCCCAAACTTCTTTTCAAGTCATTTTATCAGGTTTAAGATATTTTCGATTAAAAAAATGAATAAAATTATATTTTAAATCAAAAGGATATTCTTTAGGGTCTTTTTTCCATGGTTTTTTACTAAATAATTGTCCAGCAACAGGAATAAAAAAAGTAATAAATAATCATGCTAAGAAATTAAAGAATGATTCATATAAAAAGATCGGTTGGCGAAAAACAATTTCACCAAGGTTATTTGTTTCTGGTGATAAACCATCTCACTGCCATAAGTTATCCCGAATAAAAGCTGGTAATCAACGTAATGAATCATATGAAGTAAAACTTCCTAATAATTCATGATTAAAAAAATTACCTCAACGACCTAATACTTGTCCTAATAAAATGTTTGGAATAATACAATCCGTATAAACTCAAAGTGAAACTTTTGCTTTTCGACCAACAATGCCAAAAACAATTAAGCCAGTAATTGTTCCGAACAAAACACCACCATGAATACTCATCCCAGCTTTTCAAAACGCAAATAAAGACCAAAATGGAACATCACCTGGTTCTAAAATTCAAGGATGATTAACATCATTATTAAATTTTCCAAAAAAACTTGCTCCAAATAATGAAAATGGAATAATAGCAAAAATTGATCAAATTAATGGTTCAATCGGAACCTTTTTTAATTTTAGTCGAATAAAACAGGCTAAAACCGAACAAATCATTCCTATTGTAATAAAAACAGCATACATATGAATTCATCCGCCATATGTTGCCAAAATATTATGTGGTGTATTACTTGGCGTAATTCATTCTGGATTTGGTGGTACGCTTGTTAATAATAAACTGTTCATTTATTTTTTCACTCCTTAAGTGTTTTTATTTTTTAAATTATAAAACAATGCATAATTATTATATACCAAGTTCAAATAAAAAAGTCTATTTATTTTTAGGACTTAATTGTAATCTTACTTTTTTTAAATTATAATTTACCTAAAACAATATTACTTTTTTTAGAAAGCGATGTGAAATAACAAATGACTAGCACTGCGTTATCAGAAACAGCAGTTAATAAAATTAAAGCACTTCACCAAGAACATATACAAAATCATTATCGAAAAATTACTAGTTTTTGACGTAAATCAATCATTGTTGATGTTATTTTCAGTTCATTAATCTTAATTTTTACTACTGCTTTATTTATTGGTATTATTCTTACTTTTATTGCTAATAATAATGACCCTGCACTTACATTTTATTTAATATACTTACCTTTACCGCTGTTAGTAATAACAATTATTGTTTATATGTTGATTAAAGCCGGTGCTATTAGTATTAGTCTTTTTCTTAATCGATTAGATTATAATGAATATTACCGAATTGCAATTGCTGATCTTTGAAAAGATGAAGTTATTTTAGATGAAATAAGTAATAATTTTAAGATTATCCCAGAACCCAATTTCACTAGTTTTAGTAAAAATCCAAAAAAAAATAATTTATTACAACAAAGTTTAATTCGCGTTAGTAGCTTAGAAGAAAAAATTGATAATAAAGTTATCAATGGCACAATAAAAAATAATACCTTTTCATTAGGTATTATTACTGTTCGTAAAACAATGGTTTTTTTAAAAACATTAATTTTTTGTCTTTTTATTGGTTTAATTGTTTTAGCTTCGCTTTCTAATAGTAAATCAAAAGACCAAAAAACATCAAATAGTATTGCAAATGGAATTAATATGACCTATTTATTATTATGAATTGAAATGCAGCGTTCTGAAAATTACTTTTTCTTTGTAGCTACTTTACCAAAAAACCTTGAAATTGAAGCCAATATTGTGCCACACCAAAGTAAATTTAAAAAATTTATTTTAAATAATAAAGAAATTGAATTAGAAGGAACAGAATTTCCTAATCTTTTTGATACTAATACAACAGACCCTATAAAATTACGTAAAATTTTAACCCCAAAAGCAATGGCTAATTTAATCGATAATAGTAACAAATATCAAGAAGTTTTATCAATGTCATTTGTTAACGATAAATTTACTCTTTTATTAGATAAATACTTCTATAGCACAAAAGGCCACCATCAAAACCAAATTTGAAAACCAATAATTGCAAGAAATAGAAATATCCAAAATTGTATTGATGACTTAATTGCTAAAATTGAACTAGATTTATTTCATTTAAAAAAAGGGTTTGATTATTTAAATGGTTTTGACATTAAATAATCAAACACAAGAACTTGATAAGGATTAATTTTTTTATCAAAAGTTGAGTAATTGTTATACATCGTTTTTTTAGGCAATAAATTATCTGGCATTGGAATTGTTTGCGCAGATAAATTAATTAATACTAAAAATTTGTTTTGTTTATAATAACGATAAAAGCTTAATATTACTGGATTAATTTCAACAAATTCAATCTCGCCATAACTAAAGGCAAGATTATTTTTGCGAAGTTGAATTAACATTTGATAAGCTTTAAAAATTGATTGTGGACTATGATAATCTTTTTCTCAATTAATTTTTAAATAATTCATATTAACATCAATTCATGGTTTATGTGTACTAAACCCAGCAAATTGCTGATTATTTCATTGCATTGGAGTACGAGCATTATCGCGTGAACGTGCACTTAATACTTTTAAAATAGCATCTGGTTGTTCTCCTTCATTTTGAAGAATGTGATAATAATTAATTGATTCAACATCTTTTAACTGTTCAATCTTGGTATAATTATTATTTTCCATGCCAAATTCTTCTCCTTGATAAAGATATGGCGTTCCTCGTAGTAACAAGACAACAGCTGCTAAAGCTGTAGCTGATTCAAAACGATAATTTTCCGGATCACCAAAGCGTGATAATGCGCGTGGTTGATCATGATTATTTAAAAAATTAGCTAACCAACCACCTGCTGCTTGCACCGGGCTCTGTCATTCCTTAATTTTTGCTACTAGTTTAGCCGGCTCATAGGGCACTAATTTTCATTTTTCATTATTTAAATAATCAATTTTTAAATGATGGAAAGTAAAAGCCATATTTAATTCTTGGGCCACTGGCTTTGTATATAAAATTGCTTGTTTTATTGATGTTGATGATAACTCACCAACAGTAATAATATCATTTGTTTTCAAATAAGTATTTTGAGTCATTTCTTGTAAATATGTATGAACTTGTGGTGTGTCAGTATAATATTTCCGACCATCACCAGTTAAATCATTTTCAAAAGTATTTGGTTTGCCAATTAAATTAATAACATCAAATCGTAACCCTCGAACTCCTTTTTGTAATCAATAGTTAACAATTTGATAAATATCTTGGCGTAGACTTTCATTCGTTCAATTTAAATCAGCTTGTGTTTTATCAAATAAATGTAAATAAAACATTTTTAATTTATCATGATATTCTCATACTGAACCACCAAACTTACTTTGCCAATTATTTGGGCAATTTGCTTTGTCACCAGGAAGAAAGAAGAATCGTTGCAAATAATCTGGATTCCCTGTCTGTGCTTTTTGAAATCATTCATGTTCTGTTGAACAATGATTAAAAATCATATCCATCATAATAAAAATGTTCCGTTTTTTTGCTTCTGTAACTAGCATTTCAAAATCATCCATTGTTCCAAAAAGCGGATTAATATTTTTGTAATCTGAAACATCATAACCATTATCTTTTTGTGGTGACACATAAATTGGATTTAATCATAAATAATTAACTCCTAGCATTGCTAAATAATCTAATTTTTCAATAATTCCTTGTAAATCACCAACACCATCATGATTGCTGTCATAAAACGATTGTGGGTGAATTTCATACACAATCGCTTCTTGAAAATTTATTTTATTCATTGATAATCTCCTTTATCGTTTCAAACATTTATTTATTAATATTTTCAACCACTTTTGGTTGTTTTTTAAAACTAATTAAACTTGTCCCCTTAAACTTGTAATATTTCATCTCGTAATTTTGTAAAACGTGGAAGTTTTTCTAAAAATCATGTTAAGGCCATTGTTACGCTCATTGTTAGTAATGCACTAAGAATAAATCACGTATACCCCGTACCAATAAATGTTTGAACACCTTGGATTTGACTAAATGATTGAATTGATAAAATTCCTAATCATGCCCCATTTCCAATTCCATTTGAAGTTACGCCTGCAACGGTTAATAACATTGCACCACTTGCTGAACCAACAATTGCTGCTAAGAATGGATACAGAAAGCGTAAATTAATTCCATATAACGCTGGCTCAGTTACTCCCAATCAAGCCGACGTTGTGGCAGAAATTCCAATTTCTTTCATTTTTGGGTCCTTTCGGTTATTAATAGTAAACATTAAAGTGGCACTTCCTTGGGCAATATTTGACATACATAAAATTGGAAAAATAAATGTTCCCCCAATTTGAACTGTATCTTGAATCATTATTGCATTAAGCATCGTATGAACACCAGTAATTACGATTGGCGCATATAATAATCCTAAAATTGGTCCAAAGAAATATTTTGCAATCGGATTAATTAACGCTCAACTTAATCCAACTGAAATTGCACTTCCAATGATATAGCCAATTGGACCAATTAAACATAATCCAACTGTAAAAGATAATAAAATTGTTAATAATGGTACAAAAATTTGTTTTAGAACAGCGGGAACAATTCGATTTAATCCTTTTTCTAAATAAACCCCAAAAAAGGCTACTCCAATTGCCGGAATTACTTGCCCTGTATATTGAATTTTTCAAGGAAAACTTCATGCTCCAAAGTCAAATGTTGGTGCCACATCAAAAATTCATAATGAATTATTAGCACCTTTAGCAATTTCAAAAATATCGACTAACGGTGGTAATAACAATGTTAAACCAATAATAATCCCAAGAACTGGCGAACCTCCCATTTTGGCAAATATTGATCAACAAATTGTAACTGGAATATATCAAAAGACAGCTTGGGCTGGAATTCACAAAAAATCATCTAACCCTTTAGCAAATCCTGAAATACTTACCAATGAAGTTCCTTCCCCATTTCAATTTGCTTCTAAAATGTTACGAAATCCCAAAATTAATCCCCCTGCTATTAAGGCTGGGACTATGGGAATAAAGATTTCTGAAAAATGTTGTAATAATCGTTGATATCATTTTCTTTTTTTTACTGTTGATTCATTTGTTATATTTTCTCCTAATTTTTCTGTTTTAGAAGTTAAGTATTTTTTAAATTCAGCAAAATAATTATTGACATCAGGTCCAATTACAATATGATATTGTCCTATTGGTTGAACCGTTCCTTTAACATTATCTAATCCTTCTATTTCCTTTCAATTTGCTTTTGTATTGTCTTTTAAAACTAATCTAATCCGGGAAACACAATGAGTATATGAAATAATATTGTCAATTCCTCCCAATAATGGAATTAACACTGCTATTTCAGTAGTATATGTTTTTTTTGTCATAATTTTTATCTCCTGTATGGAATCATTTCCATATCTTGATTATAATACACATTTTTTAAAATATAAACTTATTTTAAAAAAGTTTTAATCTCATAACTTAAACATTCAATTGTTTTATTTTTTGTCATATTATTTCCATCTAAAATTTGCTTTAACTTGAGAATTATTTTTGTTGCTAATTCACCATAGTTAATGGCAATATAATAATGTTTTGGTAAAATTGGCAGAAAAAAGTCATTACTATTACAAATATCTGTTAGTAAACTATTAGTAATATTATTTTTCATTAAAAAGGAAATAACAACTTTATAGCAGGTATGTGTCCCTGCAATAATAATTTTATTATTTAAATCAATTGTTTTAACTAATTCTCAAATTATTCGTTCTTGATTCTCAGAAAAAAAGTACGATTGAAATTGATAATTACGACATTTAAATCAATCAACAACAGTATCATATCGTGCAAATCCAGTTGGTAAATTTGTTACCAGATTCTCACCAATATAAAGAATTTCTTTTTGCTTGTCAAATTCATGATTCAGCGCCATTTCTTGGAGCAAAGCATACATCATTTCATTATCATTATTAATAAAAACAGTATCCCCTCATTGACGACCATACACAATAATTGGAACATTAATTGTCTGTAAAAAGGGGCGGATATTTTGGTCATTACTAATCGTAAATAAAATTAAAGCAGCTGGTTTACGGCGAACAATTTCTTGTAAATGTAATAAATAACGATCCTCATCATAAGTTGTTTCAACAACAAAAGGAACTACTTTAACAAAATCATCATTAATTTGTTTTAAAATTGATTTAACAATAAATGTATTACTACTTGTTAAATCAGGAATTAAAATATATACTTCTAACATTTTCTTTTTAATTGAATGCGCAGCAAAATCAGGCTGAAAATTATATTTTTCCACAACTTTTTGAATTAAAAGACGCTTTTCTTGACTAACATAACCGCCATTAAAATAACGTGATACTGTCCCAACACCAACGCCACATTCAGCAGCAATTGTTTTAATTGAAATTTTTTTATTTTTCATTAAAACCTTTTTTAAAAAACCAATTTTGCTTAATAATGGGACTAAATAATAAAAATAGTACACAATAAAGCATTATTATTGCAATAATAAAAATAAAAAAATAAGGAAAATCTCATCGTTTAATATATAAAAATTGAAATAACAGTCCAGCTATAATTCCAGTCATAAGAAAAATTAGATGATAAAACCATGGGATTTTCTTAAAAATTTTTTGTCAAAGACCTTTTTCTTTTGTCAATGAAAAACTATTCATGTTAACCACTCCTTATTTGTCATAATTATATGCTAATTTAATAAAAATAGTTTTAATAAGTTTATTAATTTAAAATATTTTAACTATTCATTAAAATTTAATAATTTTGCAAATAATGCTCAACATTCATCACGGGCAATTTTATTTCGACTTGATGTTTTAATAAAATAATCACTATCAGCAAAATTTAATTTAGCTTTAATAATCTTTTCATGCTTTTGAATATCATTCTTTTTGACCTTATCAAGTTTTGTTCCAATTAAAACGGTCAAAATGTTAAAATGTTTTAAATATTGATACATTTCATAATCATCTTGAGTTGGTGGATGACGTAAATCTACTAACAAACAGACAAATTTTAAATTTTGGCGTTGAGTTAAATATTCTTCCATCATTTTTGCAAAATCCATCTTATATTGGTTACCAACTTTTGCAAATCCATATCCGGGTGCATCAACAATTCGAAATTGATTATTATTAATTGCAAAAAAATTTAACATACGGGTTTTCCCAGGAATTTGCGAAACTTTTGCTAATTGACGCTGATTTGTCAACATATTTAAAAAACTTGATTTACCAACATTACTTTTCCCTAAAAAAGCAATTTCTAATAAATCATCATTAATTCAACCTGCTTTATTAACCGCTGATGTAACATAACTTGCATTTTTAAACTTAAACATTATTTTTCCTCCATCTGACGATTAATTTCATACATTAAAATTGTTCCTGCCTGAGCAACATTTAATGACTCAAGTTGTGAATTAATTTTAATTTGGACATTATAATCACTAATTTCTTGCAATGTGGTGGAAAGGCCATGCCCCTCATTACCCAATGCTAAAATATACCGGTCATTTTGCTTAAACTGACAATCTTGTAAATAAACACTTTTTTGATTTAAACCTGTCGTAATAATTTTATATTGGTTTAATTGGAAGTTTTTAATTTCATTTAAACCAATCTCTTTAATTGCAACTTTAAAAATCGCACCTTGACTAGCACGTAAGACTTTATCATTAAAAAGATCAACAGTATGATTATACAAAATAATATTTGTAAAACCAAAACCAAGGCTAGTTCTGATTAATGTTCCGACATTACCTGGATCTTGAATGTTTTCTAATAAAAGAATATTTTGATTAAATTGAAAATTATTTTGTTCCTTAACCTTCGTTAAATCAACCACACCGATAATATTTTGACTATTTTTGCTTTGACTCAACTTAGTTAAAATTAATTCCGGAACTATTGTTAATAAAATATTATTAAAATTCTTTAATTTTGGTTGATTTGCTTTTGTTGTTAAAATTTCAACAATAATATTTTGTTGTAATGCTTCATCAATAATGTTTCATCCTTCAATTAAGGCTAAATTAAATTCTTTTCGGTATTTTTTTTCTTTTAATTTTGCCAATAATTTAATATGTTCATTTTGCGTTGAATTAATTTCTCGATAATTCATAAGATGGAATGCTTTCTTAATTGACATACATAAAACCAACAAGGTATTTTTTGGTTTTTGGGTCATCTCATTTTTCTTTTGTCTTTGCTGTTTCGCACATTACAACAGCCATTGCTCGGGGACGTTTTGGTGGATCTTGCATTTTCCCTAATAAAACCGCTAATCCAGACCTATTATTTTTATCATTAATTTCTTTATTATAATCTTCGGCATCCTTAACTCCAATTTGTTTTGCCATAATTTTAACCTTGTTTTTTTCATATCAACGCTGAAATTTTTGATATTTTTCAAAAGACCATTCTTTTTCTTCTCAACCTAAGAAAATGCGGTCTTTCTCTTCATCTCAACTAGTTAAATAATCACGAAAATTTGTTTGTGCAGTTGGTCCTTGTTCCATCATTTTAAAAGTTTGATTAATTGTTTCTTCTAATGTATCATACCCATAACCAATAAAAGCATTACCAATTCAATGATGTTTATAAATTGGTTTTAATGGATTAAGAGGTTCAGTAAATGTAAGAGCATATGCTCAATATTTGTCGTCTGCTTTACTACGAAAAAGTTCATATCCAAATTTTTGATGCTTAATAACAACAGCATCTTTTTTAATTTTACAAACTAAATGCTTAAAAGCTGTTACAATAGCATTAATTTCCCCATCAGTTAATGGTGCCTTTAATTTTGGCTGTTTTAATTTTAAAATATGTTCTGTATAATATGATGGCATTCCCTTAACCTCCTTTTTAGTTAAAATTAACTACTAATTATAATTTTATCTTGGATATTTTGTTAAGTAAAGTAATAATTTGAAATTAACAAACAATCCATTATAATCATAATTTCATAATAATTAAAAAAGGAAATTAATTTCCTTTTTTAATTATAAAATTTATTTTACTTGAGCATTTAAATAATCTTTTAAACATTTTAATGAACAAACATTAACATTATCAATGCGCATTATTTTTGGTTTAAGTTTATCACATTGATAGCAAACAAATGCTTTTGATTCATTTAAGTGATGACTACAAGTTTTTTCTTTATGAACTCAACATTCAGTAATTGCTTCTCCTAATAATTCAAAATTATCACCATGGTCATTCACAATGCGTGAAAAATTAACTCCTTTCGCAATATCATGCCCAAAAGTTGTTTTAATTAAAACTGATAATATTTCATATGATGAATTAGCAAAAAGTAAATTTGACGATTGATTTTCATAATTACATGTATGACAATCAACATATGGGATATTCGTTAGTGTTTGAATTTTTACTACTGATTCAGCTATTTTATCTAATCATTTATTGTTATTCAAAACTTTGGTTTTCATAACTTACTCTCCTTCTTTAATTGTTTTATTCAGATATTTGCGTAAACATTCTCGTGAGCAATAATTATTATTATCAAGTAATAAGTGTTCGTCATCTTGGTAAAGTAATTTCTTGCAATAAATACATGCAACATTATTTTGTAATACTTTAATATATGAATTAGTAACATCATTCATTTGATTACATTCGTTACATAACTCAACAATAAAATGACCAATTGTTTCTGTTTTAACATTAATCTTATCAAAACTAAATCCGAAAAAAAGATCATAAATATTTAAATCATCAACATCTTTCCCCTGTTGACAATTATTACAATAAAATATCTTAATCTTACCAAGTTTTATTATCTCTAATAAGTACTCAAATAACTCATCTTTAAATTTGATTCAATATTTATAATGTTTTTTAACAAGTTCTTCGTTATTTTTTAAATTTGTAAGGTCATTATTGTTATGTGAGTTTTTTACATTCATTATTATTTCCTCCAAAAACTGAGCATAATTATTATATCATAAATTAAAATAAAGAAAATTTTTGAATTAGATAATAAGTTTGTAATAAACATTATATAATTTATATATCTGAAAGGAGGCTTTATTATGGCCAAAAGAATGCTATCATCGCTTTTTAATATTCTTTTTTGTTGATTAAATGTTATTTTATGAATTTTCAATGTTAATCCTGTTGGAACTTTAATTTTTGGAACAGACTGTCCAAAGGATCGAAAAGGAAAGTTTATTTACGGATTATGTTCCTTTTTACAATGAATTTTAATGGCAACAGTTATTGGAACCGTTTTTGTTATTATCTTCTGAGCAAAAGGTGAACCATCAATTGCCCAACGTCTTGCTAAAACAGTATAATAAAATAAAAAGATAATATATTTAATATTATCTTTTTTAATAATTATATTTATTTGGTTCAAAATATGATTTGTTTGGAAGAAATGGTAATATTTTTTTTAATTTATTTTCATTTGTAATATTTTTTTGATGATACAAAGGATTAATCTCTTTTTTGACATCTCACTGATGGATATTATTAAAATTCTTTTCAGTAATGATATTTGTTAAAACTTTTTCTAATTTTTGATTTTATTTTTGGACTTTTTTATGAGAATTAAAATATTGTTTTTCAATATCATATAATGAATTAAATCGTTCTCATGAATCATTTTCATATTTAATTAAAAAGACATTATTTAATCTAATAACATATTTGTTAACAATATCATTTTCTTCTTTTAATAAATTTGAAAATTTTTGTTCTTCTTCGACTGACATTTCAACTAATAAACTCGCAGTATTAGGATTAATTTCTAATTTATTATTATAAAAATGAGAAGCAAATTTTAAATATTCTTTAACTTGTTCAAACTTAATTTCATTTTTTAACAATAAAACGGCAGTTGTAAACGAAATTGATAATAATTCAATGACTAAAAAATTATTAATAATATTTAATTTACTTTTGCTTTCCATTTCTTCTAATTTATTTAACTTATCTAAATAAATTTTAAATAAAATTTCATATTTTTCATCTTTAATTCTTCTTTTTATCATTTTTTTGCTCATAATCAATTTCCTCATTTCTATTATCGCTATTATTGTCATCTGTTTGTTCACTTTCATCTAAACGATTAATAAAGTCAGCTATTTTATCAATAATATTTTTAGCTTCTAATAATTCAAATATTTTTTTATTTTTTTTAAAAAACTCTTCTGTCTGTTTTATTTTTTTATTTTTTTTCTCTAAAAAAAAGAATTTTTTGAGCCATTAAACGGATTGTTGTTTTATCTAAAGTTTGATGCTTAAGTTCAAATTTTCGTCTTTTAGTCTTATTTCTTTCCCTAACAACTATTCCTAAAAATGTAAATAATCCTAAAAAGAAAGTTCCACCTATGCTTCCCAAAATAATTTTAACAGTTTCACTCATTTTTCCTTAATAATGCTATTTTTTATTATACTTCCCACTTTCTTTTTCTTTTAATGAACTAATCTAAAAAGCAAAATATAAGATCATTAATAACTATTTTATTTATGTCTGTAATATTCTGCTTAGTAATTTTTTATATTTTTTAATTTATATATTTTATTATATAATAATTATTTTTTATTTGTGAAAAAGATGAATAGATATCATTATTTAAATTAAGGACTATGCTATTTTTTTGCTAACAAAAAAATCGCTTTTGTATAAATTTCTAACATTTTTTTTAAATCATCAAGCTTAACATACTCATTATAAGAGTGCATTGTTGATTCATTAATATCAAATTCAGCGCCAAATGCCACACAATTTGGCATTGCTTTAGCATATGTTCCACCACCGATTGCTACAGGTTTTGTATGGGTATCACCAGTCACCTCTTGGTAAACTTTCATAATATTTTTAATCATTAGACTATTAACTGGCATATAAAGTGCTTCTTGCCAAGAAATATTTGTTAATTCCAAGTTATATTTTTTTAATTCTGCTGTTAATGGTTTTTGTACATCAGGTAATTTATATGAAATTGGAACGCGCATATTTAAAGTTAAGCGTGTTTTTTCTTGATTAATTTCAACTATTCCATTATTAACAATTAATAATCCGGTTTCATCTTTCATATCTGGGAAAAGATGACTAAAATGAAAATTATTATATAAATGTTTTTTGCAAAATTTGCAATCATTGAATTATTATTTAATTCAGCATATGTTGCTAAAGTAATTAAAGCAGCATTGATTCCTCGCTCTGGTAAACTACCATGTGAAGATTTTCCTTTAACAATTAAGCAATCATTTTCTACCTTTGTTTCAATATTTTTTTGTTCTAATTTAGTTTTAATATCATCCAAATATGGACCTTGGTAACTAACAACATCAGCAACAGAATTATACGCTTCACCACCTATTAATGTGAATAACTCACCTTTACCAATGATATCAGCATTAATAATTCCTTTTTCAGCATATACAACAGGAAATTCTCCATCTGGCGTATACCCTAAGGCAGAGGTACTCCCTCTGTTTCCATATAAGCTTTAATTGACGCTCAATCTGTTTCTTCTGTTAAACCAAAAATTAAACGAATCGTATAATCTGGACGATAATTATGATCTTTTAAATATTTTAAAGCATACAAATTAATAATTGTCGGACCTTTGTCATCAATTGCTCCTCGACCAAACAATTTATTATCTTTAATTTGTGGTTTAAATGGTTCAAACTCTCACTTGTTAAGATCACCTGGCGGAACAACATCTAAATGTCCTAAAATCGCAAAAATTTCTGAACCAGAACCATATTCAACATAACCATAACGATTTTCTGAATCTTGATATGTTTTGAAACCTAATTCTGTTCCTAACTTAATGACATATTCTAAAACTTTTTTTGTTCCTTCACCAAATGGTGCTCCTGGTTTTGCTTCACTACGAAATGAAGGAATTCGAATAATATCCTGAATTTTTTGTAAAGCTTCATCAAAGTATTCTGTTAGTAATTTATCAACATTAATTTCCATAATTTTCTTCCTTTCTTATAGTTTTAATCTCTTATATTTTCTTAATTATCAATTCTAATTATTCATAGTTCTTCTTTAGTTACATTATAGCATAAGTCTTAATCCATAATATTAACTAAAATATCATTTAAAATATTTAAACCTTGGCTTGTACAACGTAAATGATTATTATCAAAAACTAAATTATTTTTTTGTACTTCTACATCAATTTTCTTTTGATAGTAATCTACTGCTGCTTTTGCATCTCTAACCTTTGTTAAATCAATGCCATTTAAAACACGTAATCCCATCATTAAAATTTGAAAATAATAATCCTTTACCGACAATTCTGTTTTAGTTTGTGTTCAGTTAGCATATTTTCGCGAATTCTGTAATAAATAGTAACCATCATTATTAATAAAACCAGCTGCACTAGGGCCAAGCAGTCAAAAAGACTTATTAGTTCAATACGCTAAATTATGTTGTGATTTTTTTTTGTTATTAGTATAATTTGAAATTTCGTATCTTTCATAACCTATTTTAGTTAATGCAGTATTAATAATTTCATCAAATGCAATATCATACTCTGGTAATTTAAGTTTTGTTTTACCCCAATATGAATTTTCTTTTAAAATTAATGAATATCAACTAATATGATCAGGTTGTAATTTTTGAATCATTAACAAATCTCCCTCAATATCAGCTTGTGTTTGATCAAATAAATTATAAATTAAGTCAAACGAAATATTATCAAAACCTTCTTGACGAGCTAAGTAATAACTATTAACAACAGCAGCACTATTATGATAACGATTAACTTTTTTTAATAACTGATCATTAAAAGTTTCAACACCAATTGAAAGACGGTTAATCTGATATTTCTTTAAAAGTTGTAATTGACTTTTTGTAATTTTTTCTGGATTTAACTCAATTGTATATTCCATTATTGGGTTTTGCACAACTTTTTGTAATAGTTGTAATAGTTGTTCTAATTGATTATCATCTAAACTATTTGGTGTTCCTCCTCCCAAATAAATTGTTTTTAAAGCAAAATCAGGATGGGGTTGAGCAATCTCATGTGCTAATGAAGTTAAATATTCTTCAATCATTATTGGGCGTGATTTTTTAATTTTAAAAAAATCACAATAAAAACAAATATGGTCACAAAAAGGAATATGTACATATAAATGTTCAATCATTGTTAATCCTCACTTCTTTTATATTTTAATAATATAGATTTATAATTTTAAGTGCAACAATTATATGTTTTTTAATAATTAAATTAAAAGATTTCATTTAAAAATTAACCAACCTCAAATTCAATTATTTGCAAAAATGAATATTCACCATTATTAATAATCATTTCTTCCTTGCTTGGACCAATAAAAAAGCAATAGTCAAAGTTATTTATTAATAATAGGTTATTTTTAGCATATTTATTTATATTTGCAATTTTTGTTAATAATTTTAGAGTAAAAGATTTTTCAGTTTTATTAATTAGATTAATTGTATTTCCAGAACCACTAGAACGATTAAGCGATAGTAGCTTTAGATTTGAATTTGTTTTACTGTTAAAAAAATTAATAATAGGTGTAAAAATTGAAGTGATATGAATTCCTTTTGAGTCTTGTTCTAAAACACTAGCAACTTCAAGTACCTTATCAAAAGTCGCTTGGTTCACCTTAAAAACCAAACAATGATTCTCATAATATGTTTCTAATTTAAAATAATGTCAAAACGTCATTACTATTTCTGCAAATTTCTCAAGCTGAAAATTAAAGAGATTTTTTTCTACTAAAACTTTAACCTCTTGTTCTAGTTTTATGGAAGTCCGCAAACGTTTAAATGGTAAACCTTCAAGTATAAATTTTTCTACTGTCATTGTTCCAATTTTAATTACAACATAAGAATCTTCGTACTCAGTTACTTTTTTTAGAACATATGTTTCTTTATAAAAATTTAACAAATTTTCTGGTGTTAATTTCATTGGGTCATATCCCTTGCCGGCTCATGCTAAAACAGAATCCTTTTTAAAGGAAATAGAATTTAAGTTCATAAAAAAACTATTTGAATAATCGGATAAATTACTACCAAAAAATAAAATATTTTCATTCTTTAAAGTCTCCCTAACAATGAGTCAAATTATCTTGCTAGGATGTCATTTATAACTATATTTTCTCACTCTAATTTGAAATTTTTAATCTTTTAAAACTTTATTAACAAACATACTAAAATACTCCTCAATATTATCCTGAAGCTTACTTAAAACATCTAAATCATTAGTTATAACTACTAGAGCATTAATCTTATCTTTCGCTAGCAATCCTTTAAATCTCACTTCATAATCAATATTAACTTGCACTGTAATTCCCAATACCTCTTGTGGAGTATCTTTTAATAACCTCCCGATGTTATCAAAATTAATATTATACAAAGTAAATAAAATATTATCCTCATCTAAAAACAACGGCATTGTATCAACATAATAATTTAAATAGCGATCTCGTAAACTTTGATTCAAATTAGCAAACTCTACTTTAAAACCAGTAAGTAACTGTGTTAAAAAACGATATTTACTAATTCTTTCATCCGTCAATGTCAAACCATCATTCTCTTTTTTTAACTCATCAACTAACTCTGCAACAAATGGTATTTGATCTGGATAATCATTAATATCAATTGTTGCCTTTGTATCCCACCACGCTTCAAAAGTTTGCTTTACTTCCTGTTTTATATCATTTAAAATACCAAGATCTTGATTATAATCTAATTTATCTTTATCATCACGTTCATGCTTTCCTCGCGCGGTACAACTAGCCACCCCAAACACACTACCACTGCCTAACACAAAAGCACTAAAAATGGTTAATAACCGTTTCATCAATATGCCACCTTCTTCCAATAAGATACTTATTACTTATTATTATATTGAATAAAAAAAAGCACATTCATGCCCTTAACAAATTATTTGCAAGATAGAATTTATCTTGCAAATAAAAGAGATTAAGAAATCATATTATTAAAATGTAATGCTATTTTCATATAAAAAATGTTTCTCCTAACATTATAATTTAATAATAAACAATAACAATTATTATTTATCTTTTGGTTAAGAAAAACATTATCAATTATTTTTAAAACAATATTTAATTTCGGTTAAACCAACGACCAAGTAATGCATCACCGTTTCGTTTACGACGACGAGCAATTAATCATGGAATTGAAATTACTAGTGTTAAAATAATTAAGAAAATAATAAAAATTACTAAACAAATACGATTTGTTTTTTTCTTTAAAGCTGCTAATTCTTCTGGATGAACAATTTCATATCCATAATAACCAATAATATTTGCTTTTCTTTTTTTTGTTAAAACAATATTCGCAATATGCACGCCTAATGTTACGATTAAAATAATAATTGTAATTGTAATGGCTGCTGTTAAATCATCAACAATGCCTCAACTTCAAAAACCAAACCGAAACTCTTCACCTGAATGTTGTTGAAAACCGTATAAAATTCCTAAAATAATTCCACCAAAGAAATAAGTCGGAAATGCTAATCAATTTAAAACAATACTACGAACAGTCATTTTTTTATAATTATCAATTAAGAAATGCGGAATAGTATGATTACCCCGTGTTAAATTAGAAAGATAACTATTTGTTTCAATTCGAACTCGTGATAAATCAAAAATACCAGCAAACAATAATCCTAGAGAAATTAACAAAAAAGTAATTGTCAAAAATGGATGAGGAATATATTTCGCTTTAATTCCCATAATTGCTTCTAATTCTTGTTGATGAGAAATAAAATATAAAGCAATAAATAAACTTGTCATCATTGTGCCAAGAAAACCAATAATAATCATAATTAAGGTACGAACTTTTTCCGAACGAATCTCACGAGCAATTTCTAAAGGAATTAAACGGTTAGCATATTCCTTATTAAAACGACGACGACGTTGTTTTTCTGATAACTGTGGTTGATAAGCATAACGATTATTTTCCCTACTGTTTGTTAAAGCTGGTGGGTCAAATTGCGCTGATGGAGTAAAATGACCATTTTGATAATACGATGGCGGCACTGGCATTGAATTTGTCATCATTTGATTATCATCAAAATATTGTGCTGAATTTGCACCACGATAGGCACCTTTGCTATCATAAGCTAATTCTGAACGATTAAATTGTTCATTAACTTGTGATTGATGATACGGTGATGCAACACCTGATTGATAAGGAGGACGATATTGATTTGCATATATATTATCATCGTTAACATAACCATCACGGTGGTTCTGATATCCCATAAATTCAGCATTGTCATATCGCCCTTGATTTTGTTGTCCTGACCAATATTGATCATAATTAGAACTTGTTACATGCTGCTGAATTCGGCGTGGCAAAATTTGTTGATGAACTGGACGCGAATAATTTTGCGCCGCATCATGATTATAATATGGCTCAACATAACCAGGTGGCATTTGTGAAGCATTTACATTCATTACCTCACGGTCTTCTTCAAGATACTGGCGGTCATGATTATTAGCATAATAATTATATTGGTTACTTAAGTTCATTCGTGCTGGACGAATTGTATTATTATTTTGATATAACATTTCCATATTATTTAATTGGTTTTGTTTATATGCTTCATTTGGACGAAAGTATTGATTTGACGAAAGATGATTTTGAGGCATTCCATTTGGATAGGGTTGATTTTGACTAAAATCAACATTATTTTGGTTTCTTAATTCAGGATTAAAATTATCACCAAAACGATTTGCTGATTGCATTGGTGGTTGCTCATGTTGTTTATCTTTCACCATAAACGATTTAACCGTATTAAAAAAACCCATGCTTTGTTTCACCTGCCCTAAATGTGAATAACATTGTATTAAAAAAGAAACTGCTAGTTTTTATCACCCATTTTTTTAGCTAGCATAATTTCTTGTTCAAAATACTCAATGTTTTCCTTAAAACTAGTTTCTTGTTTTAATTTTACAATATTTGTTCAATTACTACTGCTTTTTTTACTTCGAAATAAAGAAAAAGTAATAATAAAATAAACAAATAATAATAGCGCTGCAAATCCTAGTAGAAAACCAATTAACCCGATTACTGGAATGTCTAAATCTAAGATTGTTATGCTTGTTGTCAAGAAGCCCTCCATATAAACACCACACTATCTATGAGTATTATACTATACTTTTTAAAATTTATGCAAAAAATATATTATTTTTATCCTAAACCCTTTTCTAATGTCTCTAATAATTTAGTTTTTACTTCATTTTGTGTTTGATAAGTTAATTTTAATGTATCAGTAAAGTGCTCTTGTTTAATTTGATCATAAATCATCCCAATTGTTGTTGTTAATTTAGTAATCTTTGCATCGTTATTAATATAATTAATAATATTATCATCAATCCATTTTGTTTTTTCAATCCCTAATCAATTTGAATTTGTTTTTGAAGATTGGTCAGTATTAATTCAACAAGAATCAAGTTGCTTATTATCTCATTGTTTAGTTACATTATTATAACTACAAGTTGGTGAATAGATATTAGATAAAGCATCTTCTGTTGCTTGTTCAATATTTAATAACCCACTAGTAATAATATATTCATCACCATATATTTGAGATTGTGCTGTATCAACTCCAACAACTTTTGTTTTCGTTTTATTATATTTAATTCGGTCAATTGTATCTTGGGTTTGTGGTCCTGCAACAGGAAAAATAATACTTGCTTTTTTAGTAATTAAATAATCAGAAATCACTTTTCCTTCTCCTTGATTAAATGATTGTGAAAACCATGACTCATTGTCATTTAATACTTCTTGAACTTTTCTTATTGGTAATAAATTATTAATTTTGGGGTTTATGTTTTTAATTATTGCTAAAATATCTGTCATCAATTGATGTAAATTAGGATATCTAACATCGTTCTTAATAATTTCATTAAACACATCCGCTGATAATAAAAATCCTCATAAATAATTTGAAACACCAACTGGATTATCCATTCCTCCATAAGTTGCAATATTTAACTGTTGTTGAAATTCTGTTTGATGCAAATTAAGTCATATTGCTGTAACAAGACCCGCTAAAAAACCAGCAATTTCTTTTTGAAATAAAATTCCGACAATATTATCAGCTAACGGACCATATGGGTCCATATTTTTATGAACATTCTGACCACTACCATCAATAAAAATAACATTATCCACTAAGTTTGCTGCTCAACCAATGGTATTGGCATGACTAAAACCAGGTAAAATTAGCGTCTTTGCCCCAGCAATACTAGCTGTAATATAAGCTGCTTTAAATTCACCTGGTGTAATACCATTTGGTTCAAAATAGCTAGCTCGCAATGGACTATCTCGTCATTGTGTCATTGATGAAACTTGGGTAAATTGTGACACGATATATTTGCTTGCTCCTTCTCACGCTGATTGAATATAAGATTTATCATTAATTGACCCACCACTAGTAATTACCCAAATATCATACATATATTGGTATTTTTTAACACAAGATGTTAAAAAACTAGCAGAAGTAGTGCCAATTTGTAGTGCCATTAAAATCTTAATTATTTTTTTCATTCTAATCTCCTTTAACCATAATTTAAAAAAATACTAAAAATATTCTTTTATTAAAACAACAATTATTTTATTTAAGTTTTTTTCTTGTTATTTGTTTCAGAATTAATATTTGATTTAACACGACTAATAAAACTTTCGCGTAATAATAGATTAACTTTCGGAACTAATAAACGTAAATGATTACGATATTCAGCTAAAATTAGGTCTGAAGTATAATAAAATATTAACAATAAAAGTAAAACAATTGTGGCACAAATTGTTGAAATAATTGTTGTAATATTATCAATTTGAATTGCAAAACTATCACGGGGAATATATTGTTGACCATAAACATATTCTTTAAATATACCAACCTTTTTATCACGCATCACATCATCAACAAATTTAATAATGAATTCTAATCCAAATCATAATAATTGAAATTGTGCTACAATCGGTTTATTTGTTGGTGAACGATATTTTCATTCACACGTCATTGCAAACAAAATATTAAAACACATAGCAAAAGCTAATCCATTAATAACTTGCAATGCTAAGTAAGCTTCTGGCGAATGATTAAATGCAGTAATACTAAAGAAAATAAATCATAGTAATAACCCTAACCCAAAGCAATATTTAACACCAATTTTATTATACAGTAAATGACAAGCTAAATAAGCACCAAAAAATTGTGGAATTAGGAATAATTGTTCATTTAAACGCACAAATTGGTTGACTTTTCAAACATCATGGTATTTTTCTCATGTGCGTTGGCCTAACAATCAAAGATAAATATTTGATTGAGACACTTCTTTTAAAATAATAATTAAAATTACCATAAAAAAGATAATTAATACTTTTCCCCATTTAAATGGTTCAAACATTTTTTGCTGTTCAATCGTAAATGATGTTGATGTAAATTCTTTATGTGAAAATAAAGCATATAAAATGGTTGCACCCGCAATAGCAATTATTGCACCAATTCCAATAATTCCTATTTGCAACTGATTAGTTAAATTACTTCCTACTGTAATAACAATATTATTAAACTCACTACCAAAAATAAGCGCAAATGTCATTAATGGCGCTACTAAACTAATTGTTTTAAATAGAAAAAACTTACGACCATATGCTTCATTATATGATAAAAAATAACTAGCCTTTGTAATAATTCCAAAACCAAGAAAAATTGCCGCGATAATTAATGTTGGTGCGGAAGGATAAACAATTAAAATAAAAATTCCAAACATTGATATTCCAAACATTGTATATTGAAAAAAATGTCAACCAATACGAGAAAAAACCTTATGTAAAAATACATAAGGAATCATCGCTAAAAAAGCATAAAGAGAAAGGGAAGTTGCTGCAATAATGGCAATTCCTTCCATATTATTAATTGATGCGGCAAAGAATAAATCACGGAACTCAAAATTATCACCAATAATTGATGATAATGCAAATCAATATAAAAACGCTTGAATAAAGAATGCCTTCTGACTAGTATGTTTAATTTTAATGTTTTTTATTAAAATTAATATGTAAAGAACAAATAACAATAATAACATTAATGGATTAAATAAAAAAACATCTCAATTATTTTGTAACACACCTGCACCCTCTTTCTGTCTTATAGATTATAACATAACCTAAATAATTACATCTGTTCAATAACATTAACCCCTAATAAATTAAAGGCATTTGATAAAACTTGATAAATTACTTTGATAAATACTAAACGCTGTTTTGTTAATTCTAAGTTATCTAAATTAATAACTTTTGATTCATTATAATATGAATGGAATTGCCGCGCAACATTTTGCACATAATCACAGACAAGATGTGGTTGACGTAATTTTGCTGCTCCTTCAATGCAACGATTAAATAAATCAATCTCATTTAAAAGGTCTAATTCTTTTTGTGACGTTAATAATTCAAAGGTTTTAACATCCGTAATATTAATTTTGCTCATTTTGGCTTGTTTTAGCACGCTATTACAACGCGCTGTTGCATATTGTGCATAATAAACAGGGTTTTTTGAAGAATGCTCTTTTAAAATACCAATATCTAAATCCATATGACTTTGAGCACTTTTTGAAGCTAACATATAACGAATTGGGTCAACTCCAATTTCTTCAATTAAGTCAATTAATCAAACTGCTGTCCCTTTTCGTTTACTCATTTTATATTCAGCACCGTCTTTAATTAACCGTACCATTTGAATCATATCAATATCTAAAATGTCTTTTTTATACCCTAATAACTGTAACCCCGCTAAAATTCGTACAATATAACCGTGATGATCACCACCTCAAAAATTAACCAATTTATCTGCTTTGCTTCGCATTAAACGTTCATTATGTGATGCTAAATCAGGAGTAATATAAGTTAAATCACCATTTGATTTAACTAAAACACGATCTTTATCATCACCAAAGTCGGTTGTTTTTAATCATAGTGCACCATCTTGTTCATAAGTTTTTCCCAATTTGGCATATTGGGCTAATGTTGCATCAATTTTTCCTCCCTCGTACATTGCAGCTTCAGAAGAATAATATTCAATATCAACTCGAAATAATTTTAATTGCTTTTTAATAATATCTAAAAATAAATCAACTGATTTTTTGCGAAACATTTCATTTACCTTTGGATCACTAATTTTATAATCCTTATCAAAAGTTAAATTAATAAATTTATCTTGATAATTGTCAACAAAATATTGTGCAACATCAGCATACATATCGCCACGATATGCATCAGGAGGTAATTCGGTTTTTTTACCCAATAAATTTAAATAACTAACAAAAACCGTCACTGCTAAAGTATTTATTTGATTACCAGCATCATTAACATAATATTCAGTTTGAACATGATAACCAGCTGCTCGCAAAATGCGAGCAACACTATCACCAATGGCACCATTCCGAGCATGACCAATATGTAAAAATCCCGTTGGATTAGCTGAAACAATTTCTAAATTATAAGTAAAATTCTTTGGAGCTGAATATCCATATTTTTCTTCTCGTTTTAAAACCTCATTAATAACTTGATGTAACTGATCATCAGCTAAGGTAAAATTAATAAATCCCGCACCAGCAATTTCAATTTTTTTAAAATATGATTTATTATTTTTTTCAATAAAAGCAATAACTTCTTCAGCAATTTTATTTGGTGCCTTTTTTAATTTTTTTGCTAGTAACAAAGCCAAATTGGTTGATAAATGACCAAATCCTTCTTGACGTGGTTTTTCAACCATCACTGGTGTTGTTAAATTATTTGCCTTTAAGTACTCTTCTAACAGATTTTCAATTAATTTAACATTCGTATTCATAATTGTGGTTCCTTTCTTCTTTTATTTATATATATTTTACATAGTTTTTATAATTACTTATCTTTTTTTCTAATTTTACAATAATAAAATCCATCAGTATTATTTTCATAACCAAAAATTTGTTCTGTTGCAATAATTTTTAAATCCGGATGTTTTGCTAAAAAATTGCGGATTTGAACAGTATTTTCATATCCACCAAAAGTACAAGTAGAATAAACCAAAATTCCACCTGGTTTTAACAATTGATAAGCTTTATCTAATAATTGTTCTTGAATCTCAACTAAATTTGCTAATTCTTGATTAGTCAAAGTATGATATTTAATTTCTGGTTTTCGTTTAATTACCCCTAAACCACTGCAGGGGGCATCACAAAGAATTTTATCATATTGAATTTCAGGATTAATTTTTCTAGCATCTAATAAATGTGGATAAATATTCGTAATTCCTAATCGACTAGCATTCATTTTAATTAAATTAATCTTCTTTTCACTAATATCATATGCATCAATAATCCCTTTGTTGTTCATGATTTGACTTAAATGTGTTGTTTTACCACCCGGTGCACTGCACATATCTAACACGCAATCAGTTTCTTGCGGATTTAATACTTCTGCAATGCGCATACTCATTTCATCTTGAATAAAAATTAAACCTTTTTTAAACATTTCTGAATTAACAACTGGTTTATCGGCAATGACACCTACAGAAGATACTAAACTTTTTGTTAAATTATAATTTGAATATTGAGCTAATAATTCATCTCGACTAATTTTTAGGGTATTAACGCGAAATGAAAGTTTTGGAATTGTTAAACTATCAACCATTACTTGCTGAGCAATATCTTCACTATATTCATTACGAAGAATTAAATATAATGATAATGGAAAACTATATTTAATACTTAATTTTTTTGTTTCATCAGCAATATTAATTTCAAAAATCTCATCTTTACTGACAAAAATCTTTTTTAACGTAGCATTAATAAAACCAGCATACTTTGGATTTAGATTTTTACTAATATTAACAGCTTCATTAACAATTGCATAATTAGGGATACGATCTAAAAAACGAAATTGATAAATACTCATTCATAATAAAACTTGTAATTTTTGATTAGTTTTTTTGGATTCAATAAATTGATTAGCAATATATTCTAAATACAATTTATTTTTTAAAGTACCATAAACAATTCGATAAATTAAAGTTTTATCTTGGTCAGTAAAATCATCATTTTGTTCTACAATATTTGATAATAAATGATTACTAAACTTGTTTTTTGCAAAAATTTTTCATAAGATATTTCATGCTATTTCTCTTGCTTGCATTTTTTAATCCTTTAAACTTACGAACGATTAGCAATTTCTTGTTCTAAAATTGTTTTAATTTCTGCAACTGCTTGTTCTACAGTGTTATTTACCACAACATAATTATAATTACTTTGCAATGGAAGTTCATCAGCTGCTTTTGCTAATCGTGCTTGTAATACTTCTTCGGGTTCACTTTTTCGGCCTCGAATTCGTTTTTCTAATTCCTCTAAACTTGGTGGAATTAAAAAAATTGAAACTGCATCAGTTACTTTCTGTAACACTTGTGTTGCACCTTGTACTTCAATTTCTAATAAAACATTTTTTCCATTATTAATTTGTTCAATACAATATGATTTTGGCGTACCATAATAATTACCGACAAATTCAGCATATTCTAATAATTCATCATTTTTAATTGCAGCTTCAAATGTTGGTCGGTCAACAAAAAAATAATTTACCCCTTCAACTTCATCCTGCCTTTTTGTTCTTGTTGTCATTGAAACTGAATAAGCCAAATTCAACTCCTCATATTTAAAAAGTTCTTGGCATATTGTCCCTTTCCCGACTCCTGATGGGCCAGAAAAAATAATTAAAAAACCCTTTTTCTGCACATTAACGTTCTCCTTTTTCTAATCTTAATATATACAAATACTTTTTTTTATATGTTTTACAACGTAACATAACTAAATTAAATTGATCAAATGACAACATTTGATTTGATTCACAAACTATTATTCCATAGTTATTGATAATATTGTTATTCAATATTATAGTAATAATATCATAATAATACTCAATTTGTTTAAAAGGTGGGTCTAAAAATAAAATATCAATTAATACTTTCTGTTGTATCATTCAATTTAATAAAACTTTATAATCATAATTTAATACTTTTGCATTATTTATTTTTAAGTTATTTAAATTAGTTTCAATAATTTTGGAGGCACCTTGGTGCGAATCATTAAAATAACATTGTTGTAACCCCCGTGATAACCCTTCAATTCCTAATTGACCACTTCCAGCAAAAATATCTAATCCAATTTTATTTTCATAAATAAAATAATTATCTAAAATATTAAATGTATCTTCTTTAACACGTGCCGTCATTGGCCGGGTATTCATTCCATCTAATGTTTTAATTTGATAACCCTTATATTTTCCACTAATTATGCGCATCTTCTTAACCCTTCTCTTTCTTTTTTTTTATTATACTAAAACTTTAGAATTTTCTTTAATAATTGCTGAATATGTTATAATTTTTTAAGAGGTGATTTTTAGTGTTGCAAAATGAAATACCAACTAAAGACTGACTAGTATTTGATGATACACCGTCAATTCGACAACCATCAATTGATGTCTCTTTACCATTAGCACCTGAAAATGAACTTGTAATGCAAAAATTAATTGATTTTGTAAGATATTCCCAAGATCCGCAAAAAAATAGTGGTCATACAATTAGACCAGCTGTTGGTTTAGCCGCTCCTCAAATTGGACATAATCTTAAAATGTATTATATTCGAATTGAAGAGACAGATGACGAAACAGGAGATAAAAAAATAATTGAACATGCAATGATTAATCCTAAAATTATTGGAAAAAGTGAACAAATAGCTTGTATAGAAGAAGGCGAAGGTTGTTTAAGCGTTAATGGTGATAAAGAAGGTTTTGTCCCTCGTAGTTTTCGAATTATTATTGAAGGTTATGATTATTTAAAACAACAACAAGTAACAATTACTGCCCGTAGTTATGAAGCAATTGTTTTTCAACATGAACAAGCACATTTAGAAGGTAAATTATATTATGATTTAATTAATAAAAAAGCACCTTGAACAAAAAAAAGTGATTGAATTATTTTATAAAAAATAAAAACTGGTAATACCAGTTTTTATTTAGTTTTAAATACTAATTATATTTTCTTATTTTAATTCTTATGATAAAATCCAATCAGAGGTGATTTTTAATGCTACAAAATAAAGTACCAACTCATGACTGATTAGTATTGGATGACACTCCATCAATTCGACAACCATCAATTGATGTGTCTGTATCCTTAACACCCGAAAATGAACTTGTAATGCAAAAATTAATTGATTTTGTAAGATATTCGCATACTCCCCAAAAAAATAATGCCAATAAGATTAAACCAGCTGTTGGTTTAGCCGCTCCTCAAATTGGACATAATCTTAAAATGTATTATATTCGAATTGAAGAGACAGCTGCTGAAACAGGAGATAAAAAAATAATTGAACATGCAATGATTAATCCTAAAATTATTGAAAAAAGTGAACAAATAGTTTGTCGTGAAAAAGGCGAAGGTTGTTTTAGTGTTAGGAATAACCAAGAAGGTTTTGTTCCCCGTAGTTTTGAGATTATTGTTGAAGGTTATAATTATTTAAAACAACAACAAGTAGCAATTACTACCCGTGGCCTTGAAGCAATTGTTTTTCAACATGAACAAGGGCATTTAGAAGGAAACCTTTATTATGATTTAATTAATAAAACCGAACCTTGAATGAAAAAAAGTGATTGAATTATTGTATAAAAATAATATTTAACTTTTTTTAAAACAAAAGTTTTTTTTGGTAATCTTACTAATCTTTATGTTATAATTTCTTGGATACTAGTAAATTAATTTTTTTCTTTTTAATAATATCCAATTTAATAAAGAAAAAACTATGCGTTAATTTTAGAATTATGAGGTGATAATTTCAATGAATGAAGAAAAGAAAGAAACAAGTAAAAACAAAGCAATAGTTACAAAACCAACTAGTATAGTAACAAAACAACCAATCCAAAATGTTGTTAAAAATAAAATTCCAACAAAAGTGTTTGCTTTAGGTGGATTAGAAGAAGTTGGAAAAAATACATATTGTATCGAGCATGATGAAGAGTTAATTATGCTTGATGCAGGAGTTAAATTTCCAAGTTCAACAATGCTTGGAGTTGATGCTGTTATTCCGAATTATAATTATTTAAAAGAAAACCAACGAAAAATAAAAGCATTATTTATTACACACGGCCATGAAGATCATATTGGTGGAATTCCCTATTTATTACGGGAAGTTAATATTCCAATTATTTATGCACCACGATTAGCAGCTGCTTTAATTCGTGATCGTCTAAAAGAAGCAAAATTGGAACAAACAACAATTGTTAAAGAAGTTGATAATATGAGTGTTATTAAAACAAAAAACTTTAAAATTAACTTTTTTGCTGTTAACCATAGTATTCCTGATGCCTTTGGAATTTCAGTAGTTACTCCAAATGGAAAAGTTGTTTCAACTGGTGATTATAAATTTGACTGAACACCATTAGGACATCGTGCTGATATTGAGCGAATGGCAAATATGGGGCAAGAAGGTGTTATGTTATTAATGGCTGATAGTACAAATGCTGAAGTTGAGGGTTACACTCAAACTGAAACAAAAATTATTAAAAATATTGGTGAATTATTTGTTAAAGCTAAGGGGCGAATTTTAATTTCAACTTTTGCTTCAAATGTTCATCGAATTCAACATATTGTTGAAATTGCAAATAAATATGGACGAAAAATTTTAGTGTTTGGTCGAAGTTTAGATCGCATTATTAAAATTATTCGTCAAATGGGACATTTAAAAATTTCTGATAAGGCATTTATTAAAGCTAATGATGCTAAAAACTATAAAGATAATGAAATATTAATTATTTGTACTGGAAGCCAAGGTGAACCAATGGCAGCATTATCCCGAATTGCAAATAATCAACATCAACATATTTCTATTATTCCTGGTGATACTGTTATTTTTTCATCATCACCAATTCCCGGCAATCAAGCTGATGTTGAACGAGTTATTAATAAACTAGTTCGTGCTGGTGCTATTGTGCAAGAAAATAGTCCTTTAAATCAAATCCATACGTCTGGTCATGCTTCACAAGAAGAACAAAAATTATTATTTACCCTATTGAAGCCAAAATACTTTATGCCAATGCATGGTGACTATCGTATGCTTCGCCAACATGGTGAAACAGCAATTAGTGTCAATGTCCCAAAAGATAATGTCTTTATTTGTGCTAATGGTGATCAAATTGAACTATTAAATGGAACAGCAGCAATTGGTAAAAGAATTGAAGCTGAAGCTGTTTATGTTGATGGAAAAGATTTATCAGGGCAAACAACCGCTGTTGTTCGTGACCGTGAAATTTTATCAAAAGATGGGTTAATTGCTGTTGTTATTTCAATTGATTCGCAAAATAATCAATTACTAACACCACCACGCATTATTTCAAGAGGAAGTTTCTATGTTAAAGAATCTGGAAATATTATTAATGAATCAATTCGTTTAGCAACCGAAGCAGTTAATGAAGTTTTAAAAACCCAAAAACCAACTTTTGGCGCTCTTAAAAATGCTATTAAGCAATCATTATCTCCTTTCATTTACCGTTATAAACGTCGTAATCCATTGATTATTCCAGTAATTTTAAATAAAAAATAAAAGAATATGTAAAAATATTCTTTTATTTTTTAATATATTATGAAAATCATTTTTAATTCACCTAATAAATTTTTCTTTTCCTTTATTTACAATTTACAAATATAACATATAATTTAATATTAAGAGAGAAACCGATATATTATGACTAATGAACAAATTGAATTATTATGAAGTACCTTGAAAAAACAAAATAATAGTGTTAATCTTCCCCTTACCACTTTTCTTGGTTATAACCAAACAACTGACATTGGAACAGTTTTAGCATTATTTGATGCAAATGGTTATCCAGTTACCACATTAAATGGAATTGGATTTATTGCTTTTGATCACACTGTTTTTTATGCCCTTGGCGGGGGTCAAATTTCTGATACAGGAATATTAATTAAGAAAGACCATAAAATTTCTGTTTTTGACTTAAATAAACAAATTTACAAAAAAGTATATCTTCATCTTGTTGATACTAATGGTACAACAATTGAAATTAATGACGTATTAATCCAAAAAATAGATGTTGAACGTTGAATTAAAATTACAAAAAATCATACAGCCCAACATATTTTATCTTATATTTTATTGAGCATATTTTAAATGATGGTGATATGACAGATTCAGTTCAGATTAAAACTGATTATGCTTTCTTAGCAATGAATAAAGTTGATAACTGATTAGAAATTATTTTAAGCGCTCGTAAACAAATTATTGAGAAATTAATTAATCATAACATTGCTAAAATTGAACATCAAATGCCAATTGACCAAGCAAGAGAATTAAAAATTGCTCATCCAAATTTTGAATATGATTCAATTGTTCGTGTTGTTGAATTTCCAACTGCAACAATTGATTTATGTGGTGGAACCCATGTTAATAACTTAAAAGAAATTAATTTTTTTAAAATTTGAGATTGTTGAGTTGATAAAAAGAAAGTTCGAATACAATTTTCAACAAATAAAGAAGCAACAGAAAGTTATTTTGCTAATTGAATTAACCAAAAAAAAGATAATTTATACCAAAGTATTAAAAAAATTAAAAGTTATGATGCTGATTTTAATTTCATAATACCTAATTTTGAAATTCCAACAACAATAATTGCAAAAAATAGTTTAAATACGGAAATTGAACAATTAGAAAAACAATTAAATGAAATTGCAAAAGAAAAATATAAATTATTATTACAAACAATTGATAATACTGTTTTTTCATTCAAAGAAACAAGCATTAATAATAATTTAACAATCAAAGAAATTATTATTAATGATAAAAAAATAACACTTGAACTAATACGAAATAAATTAAATAAATTTTTACAAGAATATGAAAATAGCTTACTAATTTTTATTAATTCAACCTTAAAATATGGATTCATTAGTTTTACTAAAAAACATCAAAGTAAAATCAATCTTAATAACTTTTTACAAACCAATAAAAATGCCTTTGCAATATCTGGCGGCGGAACAGCTTTATTTATTAGTTTTACTTTTCAAAATGATATTAAACCATTTTTAGATCTTTTAATAGCAACAGTCAAACAAACAGAAATAGATTAAAAAGATGATATTATATATCATCTTTTTGTATGAAACAATTTGTTTACTAAATTTTTTAATAATTAGTATCTTTTATTAAAATTATTTATATATTTAATTCTTTCCATAATACTTAATATTAATTATTTTGTTATATATAAAAATAATTATAAATGGTAAATAAATCAAAAAGTGTATTAATTTAATTAAAATGATTTTCACAATAAATAAGATAGTATTTTATAAACTATGAAAAATCTGGTAGTAAAAAAAAGTTGAGGTTTTATAAAAAATATAAATAAAGTAATTAAATACAAATTAAATTAATCGTTTATTAGAGCGATTTTTTTATTTGCATTATTCATCAGATAGTATCTTTAAAATTAAAAATTAACCTATTTTCTCCATTAATTAGTTAATTTTTATAATTTCCTTTCTGTGATTTATTATATTTTTTCGGTTTAACAACTAATAATATCATTTTTAATAAAGGTACTATCTGATGAATAATGCAATACTAAAACTTAATATTTTGATGCTTAAAGATGGATAACTCATCTATGGCACGAAGCCTTAAAGAAAGTGTGAAAGCGATTGGATTTACTACTCCTATTTATTTCTTTAATTCTCGGCAAGATTAATCACTTGCGAAATGTCAGAGCATGTGTTTTTTGGCTTGTTTTCATAAAAAGAGTGTTGTTAAACCGAAAAAAACAATATCGGACACTAAAA
>UELU01076872.1:0-23083 GCA_900490025.1 Megastigmus dorsalis | reverse complement strand
TTGATAAGAATTTGAATTAATCCTCCGGAGGACCAGTTAAACACTCGCGCGCTCTGTCGAGTAGATCGGTCAAATTTGACTCGTTATATAGAGGTGATTCGGGGTCTTCCGCTAAATTGTGGAACTACCTCAGTTTTCGAGCACGACTAACGTTCCGTACTCTCTCCGCGTAAACTTGAAGAGTATTGGAATTGAGACGCGATATCTCATCCACTCCGTTTTCTTCACGTCTGATCACTTTTAAAAACAATAAAAAAAGTTTTCGCGTTATATTTTAAAAAAAAGACAAATGTAAAAGATTAATTTAGGGGGTACTTACATTCGTTAACGCTGCGATCGAATATGCTCCTTTCATCGAAGCGGTGGTACGTCATCCGCGTCCTATCGACTATGCGATGGTACTCTCTATCGCGCGGATTTACTGGCGTTGTATAAAAACTTCGAAGAATTTCGGCTCGTGTTCGACCAGTCCCCTCGATATGTTCCTCGTTGTTACTATTAACTGCACCAGGCTCCTCTGAAGGGATATCATTTAATTCGAATACTCTAAAAACAGCAGGTAAAGGCTCTCTGTAATTAATGAGCAATGATCGATCCATCCGTCCAACCGGGCGAGCCTGGCCAATCATTCTATCTTCATCGTCTTCGCCGTCATCAGATGAGATCAAAGCTTCACTTTCGTAGTCTTCCTCCACCGACTCGGAATCCGTGTCTTGGTCTTGATTTTCGTCCTGTTGCGCCTGCGCACCGTTTTCACTTAATGATCCCACTTGCACTTGTAAACTGCTATTAACTTCACCATTTACACTATTTTCCACTGCATCACCGTATTCTTCTTCTCCTTCTTCCTGCTCAGCTGTAGCGTCTTGCTGAGCTTCCATACCGCTTTCACTTAACGAGTCTACTCGTACTTGCATACTGTTATTAATCTCACCATTTTGAGCATTTTCACTATTTTGTACTGTGCAACTGTAGTTTCCCTCTTCTTCTTCTTCTTCTTCTTCTTCTTCTTCTTCTTCAGAAGTTCAGTATCTAGAGCGATTCGGTTCGAAAAACGTCATGTCGCTATCGCTATCAATGTCCACTGCTGTGAAAAAAGAAATAATTTTTTCTCATATAAAAAGAGCGTAATAGACGGATAGACAAAATATATTGTATAGTAAATTAATAATAGTTAACGGATAACGCCACTCTAGAATTTTCAAAAAAATTGATTTTTGGTTTAAACAATACTTTAGGCTTATAAAAACAATATCCAATTGGCTTTATATAGAAATAAAATGCTTAAAAGATTCAATCACATTAAAATAATAATAAAAATTTTTTTTTTCTCACTTCAATATGTGTTAAATGAACTCTCTAAAACGTAATACTACTCCTTTTTCCACGCTTCTAAAATATATTGTCAAAATTAGGATTCTTTTCGTCCGTTAGAGTGGTGCTATCCCTTAAGAATTGTTTTTAAAAAAGAAAGTTTAAGAAAATTTAATTTTTTAACACTTACCGGTGTTTTTTTCATATGCCCATATCAGATGTCTCAGTACGTGACTGTACTGCATATTTCTCGATATCACAAACTCTGCTGCTGTAATGATCGCCAATGTGTTATTTCGAAAAAACAAACGATGTATACGCGCAATTTCACGAAACACGCAACACGACAACACGAATCTTAGTTCACTCTTTAATTTAACGCATTCCATGTACCGCACTCTTCTACGCCATAACGAATCACATCGATCCGATAACACGTCACGGCGCACCCCGTTATTTTTCAAAAAGTTCACTACACGAAAAATTATCGCGCGTAAATTATCTTCTGCAATATTTCTCATCATTTTGACGTGTATGAGTAAGAACCTTCACTCTACACAACTCGAATTGGTACTGAGTGTTCTTGCTCGAACCACGCTTTTCGCTTACACCTAGGGAGAGAGGGGGATAAGAAGCAGGCGTTTTCCAGATTTTCACAGTTTTCTCTTCGAGAAGGACAAAAATGCAAACTACCCCAGATGTACCGTCAACTCTCTCTCTCTTAAATTATATTTTTCGATTTTGAACAGTTCGCGGAGTGGATCGAGAACGGGAGTGAATCTACGGTCCGTACAGAGCAATTACCAATGCTCGCGGGCCAATTGGAAACCGTCGCGGGCGATTTTATCTTCGACGATGAGGACATGTGTGCTTTGCGCCAAGTTGTGCGTCCGGGTGTAAACGAAGAAAGTGCAGAACCATCGGAGCAAGTGTCGCAAGATATTGATTTAGAAGATTTGAGTGCTTTACACGATTTTATTAGTACGTGTGATAGTGACATTAGTGATGTAAACATATCGCCGGATCATGACGAAATCAGCGCGGCGATCAACGCAGTCCTATCAGACCTAGATAAGTACGAGCCTCCTTTGGATATGGAACAAGATTGCTTGGAGTTTGACGTGAATGTACTCGAGACACCAACAACAGAAGTACAGCAAATAAGAGATATCGATAAGATAATCTCTGAGGCCATGGAGGGCTTTAACGAGAATGTGCAGGATGAAGGGCACGACATTGTAGAAGTGACAGTAGTACCAAGCAGAGTATTTTCACGCGGGGAGGAATTCGCCGCAATCCATAAGAAGATAAGTAAAGTAACGCAGTTAAGTATGCAGATCGTACGCTGCATGCCAGAAGCCGACGCGGCTTTAGATAAAAAATCATCGAAAATCGCGAAAAAAGATTATAGTACATACTGTTGGGCGGTCCTTCTCGTCATGAGTAACTCAGTCATATTGGAGACTTAGTTATTCCAATTAGAGCCCAAGAAGTTTTTCAATTTAATGACACCTGTGAAAAAACTGCAGAGATGCGGCGTTGAGGAGCAGCTGACACGGGGAAAACTTCAAGACGTGTTAATGAAGTTAATGCAGCTTCAAGTGAAGCTTAACGCCACGTAAGTATAACATATATATTTTTATTACCAAAAAATTTATGAATTTTTAAAAAATATAAAAATTTATTCTTTTTTTTTGTTACAGCTTCTCCTACGCACTTCCGAAAATGGTTCAAAGTGCGATTGAAAATAACGTGATGAATGGTGCTTGGAGGATCAAGGGCGCGCAACCAAGGAGTAGTGCGTGTGCTGCAGAACAGGATGCTCAGATATTATCGTATGCCTACGGGGACGAAGATTTTTTTTAAATTATTAAAAAACAAAATTTTAAAAATATTTTAGTTAGGTCTAATAAAAAAATGCTATTGAATCGTAAGTTTAGTAGGCCTCGAGAATAAAAATGTATTTTTTTAAAAAATTGTAAATATTTTTGAATTATAATTTATTTTAATAATTAACAATTATTTATTTGTAAAAACGTATTTTTTGTAAAATAATGTAAATATTTTTTAAAATAATTATAAGTTTCAATTATTTTATTCACCCCAATTATACTGTGTTTTAATTTATTATCCTTCCCTCTCACAGCATACCATCATCGACTCTCTCTCTCACTCTCTCTCTCTCTGTGTGTGTGATGGATACCAAAGAATGATTTATATATATATATATATTTATAATACTTAAGGTAACGACTGTGATAACTATATCATACCAAATGTTTTTATAATCGAACGTATATATTATTTGCTATTTTTATATGAATATTTTGTATTTTTACTCTATAGTAAAATAAACAATTATCTCTCTCTCTGTCTCTCTCTCTCTCTCTCTCTCTTTCTCTCTCTCTCTCTCTCTCTCTCCCAAAAAGTTTTACGATTTTGACACAAAATTTATCGAATTCGCCCACTGTGCGACATCACGGTGCAGTGCAACGCGCAAAAAATAAAGGCAACGTGGGAGAAAAAAAACATAAAGTGCGTGCGGGTAGTGAGTGCTAATGCAAAAGCATGGAAGTCAGGAACCGGGAGATATGCGTCGGAAAAATCGGCGCATATAAGACCAAAAACCCGCAGCCTAACGACACAGACACCAAGCAACAAAACAAAAAAAAGGAAGCAACAAATCTCGTCGACAAAAATAGCGAAGAAGTTGCGCAAGGTCGAGTGGAAAATAGTAAAGATAAAAACGGAAATCGAGGAGTCAAGGAAAATTCTCGACATGCCACTTCTTGATTTGCCACCATTTTTACCACGTACACCACCGATAATCCCACGAACCAACATTAACGTCGGAGAAAATCTCTTGGAACTGCTGGATGAAAAGAAAGCTCTGGGGCAACCCGAGCAAAGTCAAGGAGAGCACCAGCTGTCGTGGGACGAGCTTCAGGAGTGGGCCCAAGCACTTTAAAGACAAAAAAAGATAAATTTTCTTTTCTCAATTAAAGTTTTGTTTTTTCTTTCGCCTTAGAATTTTGTTTTGTTTTAGAATAAATTTTATGGTTTTTTCTTTTAAATGTCTTTGTTGATTCATTTATTGCAACAAATCCCGCATGTGTTAATATTTAAGGCGCTTAACATAATTTTATTTTATGCTTTATTTTGTTGCATGTTTTATTTTAAGTTATAAGGCGTTCAATTTTTATTTCTCTAATTTCATTTATTTTCGGGCTAATTTAAAATATTAAAATTTTCATTTTGTTTTCAATTTAAATATTTGGGGGACAGCTGTAACACACCCAAGTGTTACGAAATAAAATAAACAAAATAAATTATAATAAAAGCAATTTAAAGTAAATAATTAAAGATAATAATGCACGAAATAATATTATAATAATATGCGAAATGATTTAATTAATTAACTATTAATAAATCGCTTACCCTCGACACATACAAATAATACAATAAAAGTACTATTCAATTTAAATTTAATTAAAGAAATTAGAATATTATATAAAAGCGAAACTCTATATTATAAGCGTAAAGTAATATATAAGGAGTGCGAGAGAGAAAGAATGCGAGCGCCAGATGTGCGAATCAAACACACCATCAAGCGCAAGATATTCGCGCTAATCAAGCGGACATCGAAACGAGAAAGCCACACCTACGAGGAGAGGGGGAAATCATCAGATGTCCGCGCGGAAGAAGACTATATAAGCGCGCTCGAATTCATACCGAAAAACCACTCTTATAACCGCTCTCCTTATTCAATATACTTTCATTCCTTTTGAACCTCAAGGCTTTACCGAATAGTTGCACGTTTATTGTAAACGTCAACGAACTCGGACAGAGTAATTGAAATAAGAATATTTTTACTTCGCGGTTGGCCTGGAGAAGATTGCGTTCTTCAAGGCGGACCCGCTGTGCTTGAAGAGCACTGTGCCCTGGAGAGTCGAGGAAGCATTGCGCTTTTCGACAAACCCGGAGCACAGAAGTACATGGAATAATTCCTTCACGATCGATTGTACAGTCGTGAAGGGACTTATTTATTATAAACTAATTTTAAGGGTAAAAAAGTCTCTCTCTGTAAGTCGAGAAAGCATTGCGCTTTCCCGACGGACCAGATACCCGTAACTGGGTTTTTCACAAGCGAAATGGAAAAGTGATACACTTTTCGATTGAGCCTCGTGAAAAGAGAGCAAGCAAACTTCTATCTGCTGTCCATTACGTGGCAGTAGATAGAAGCCTCTTGTAGTGTTTATATGTGTGTATGATTTGAGTGTTCTCGCGGTTAATAGAGAAAGTATTATTCTTTTTCTATAAACCCACTACACTAAGCAGTGTGCTCTTCCAGGTTCAGTAGCATGACAATGCGTCTGCTATCCAACCTGGAAGAGTGAGAAGCCTACGATCTCCATCGTCTATCTAGTGCATGGTAGTCGATACGAGTGATGCAGCTCAAAACTCCTTGCCGAACCCATCCCGTCCGCATCCACTTAAGCAAGTACTTACTCTACTGTAAGCCACTGCGCGCTTACTTACTCACGGAGTAAGGAAAGCTTTTTCCCACTTTTCCGGATCTATATATTCGATAATCCCACGGGATAGATAGATCCAACAGGGTAAGACATTAGTATCAGGGTGGCGACAGGCGGGGATCGTTACGCTCTCCGCTACATCTCCTATGCCCTGATACGCTTGGGGCGGGCATTGTTTGCAGAGAAAAAGCCTCTATAGTCTCTCCAGCTAGGTCCTGATACGATTCCCGATAGTGAAAGCTATCGGGAACTACCCCGTGACGGTGGTACGTCGCACAGTAACTAAATTTTGTACTAAATAATGTATCTATACATTCGCTCCTTTAAAATTCTATTGAATCGTTCTACTACGGCAGCTTTAACATCAAAATTGCGCACTACTCGAAACTATGTATCGTTGCCTTTAAGAAATTTTTGCAATGCAGTTCCTACAAATTCCTTAGTTCTATCGGTCTGCAGTGTAGCCGGAAAACGTTGTTTCTTGTTTTCGAGTATTTTTTTAAACTCATTAGTCACTTTTTAGGTTGTTTTATTTAGCAATGATTACACCCACACAAACTTGCTCAAAACATCAATCACGATTAGCAGATATGAGATCCCATCTTTGTAATTTTTAAGGAAAGTCAGCAGTATGAGATCAGTTTCCCAGACATGGCATTAACGTTGTAATACAGTCTTGGAAATTTACGTCGTATAACTTTGTGTTGCGTATATGCGTCGTACTTGGTTAAGCATTCTTCAATTTTTTTAGGATATATTTTTTTATTAATTCTTATTAAATTTCTTGCTCCAGAGAAAACCACTTTGTGTCGCGGGTCAAAATATTGTTTTTCAAAAGATTTCATTATGTTATTTTAAAATTTTAATCAACCTTTTTAACCACAGGAGTTGAAGTACGTTTATTGAAAGAATTATTTTTAAGACTGGTGTTGGTCAGCACTGTTGTAGAGAAAATAGAGGAAGCGTCGCTACTCCGGTTATCGAGTAAGGCTGATTCTTCGGAAACTTTAAGGGCGTCTTCGTCAATAACGTCGATCTGTTCTCTGGATTTACTTTTCTTCGACCCTGATTTATAGACTGCCCAGATTGAGTGGCTACCTTCAAATTCTCGTGCAACTGCTGTATCTCGAAGCACAGCGGTAAACTTTTTTCTACCAATAACTTTTACATTTTTTCTATGTCTAAGAGCGCCATTTATTGAATCAATGATATTTGAGTCTTCAATTTTTCCTCCATCAAAACCGTTTTTCCATACCCGGTAGGCCCAGAGATAATACTACTGTTCGGATGCTTCCACGACATGGCAATTATTGTAGCGAGACTTGTTTACTGATTAATTTTAGAAAAAAGAGTATAAAATAAATAGGAAATGAGCGGAGAAAAACGATACTAGCGATGGTAGCGAGACGACGGCGGCGGCGGTACTAGCCTAAAAGCAATAAGGACTGCTTGATCCCTTCTCCGCAAGGGCCTGACTAGGAGTCGGATAAGCTGCAGCTGCACTTGTAGCGCTCACAGTGCAGCTAGTCACGTGATACCCTCTAGCTATTGATTTCCGCGCCCGCGCGCGCTGTACCCAAACACATCGTAAATCTAGCCTACCTCCTAATTCCGCGTACGTAGCCGTCAAAACATCGTCTCAAATTTTTAAAACACATGCCGTGGCTGTGGTGGTGAATCGATAAACAACCAATTAAAATGAGTGCCGTTTCTCTAATAAACATTAAAAACAGCCTGCCCGAAAAACTGATTAATTAATTCTGTGAAAAATGTACGCGTATCGAGTTTTTCGTCACCTTCTTCGTTTTAAGTCCAGTTATGTGAAGAGGATAATGAATATAAAACACTTGAATCGGACATATTAATGTATCATTGTACTGCTACTTTATATTTTAAATGTCAAAAATCGATGACTCTGGAAAATGGAGGAGGCTTTGAAAGTTTTTTTAAAAGACTAAGTATTTATCAGTTAAAAGTGAGTGTGCTTAAATATTTTTTTTATATATTGCAAACAAGTGGGTGAGGTGCATAGTTCAAGACTCGTAGCGATACACAATGCTAGATACTGGAATAACTTTCAATTTGTTACATTCACATGAATTCGATGAAATATGAATTGGAACACCATTTTCTAACGTTACCTCCGAAAGCGATCTTATGCAGATTGGGACAGATTATACCAATTTCAAGAAAAGGTCATCGATGGACTGTGCGGGTGTGTAAAATATATGAAGAGTTAACAAAAAATCAGTATTTAAAGGGGTATTTTGTAAGTAATACTTACTACATTTTTGTGTCAAGAGTTGGAAAATATGGTTTAAATATTCATATAAATATCATGCTGTGCGCCTTTGACACTGCGATAGCTAATACCACTGGACTGCATCATCCCATTTGGCTGTCCGAGACTCCTTGCTACTGATGCAGTTTATCTCATTAGATAAACTACATCAGTTTAGATAGATCGCGAAATTCTAAGAACCACGTATCTTTCTCGATATGATAAGTAGTTTCCGAGTGATTAATTGCTAAAAGTTTGTAAGATGAGCCAATCAGCGGTCAGCTTGTCAGATCGAAAAATTAGAAAGATACGTGGTTCTTAGAATTGCACAATCTATCGAATGGTATACCGAGTCACAGAACCCCAACGCACCACTTTGCAAATCAGTTTACTTGGAACTGGATAGAAAAATAAAAGTGCAGTAGGTCTCATGCGATGTTAATAAGTTGTAAGTAGAATTGAATGGTATAGCCAGAATTAATGTAAAATTTTTGGTTTAAAAGATAAAAACTTTATTTACCGGAATAAATGTTTTTAGCGAATATTTCTGCCATTTTTTTGTAGACGGGATAAAAATAATTCGAAATAGTCGTTTTTGGTTAACGATAATATTTTTATCCTTTCGTAATAAATATTAGAAATATTCATTATTCATCGTCGTTACCGAAATGACGGGTCTAAGATGACCGTTCCAGTTGGGTTCGTCGTCGTCACGTTACCGAGGGGCGATCAGAATGCGGCAACTTTACTCCGGTCTCTGATGATCTCGGAAAAAAATGTTTTTCAGGTTACGGAGAATACCGACTATACGGAGTTTTGTCATTTTGTTGATATCGCCAATTGGGATAAATGGCGTTAGATGAATATTTTCAGGGTTGCATTATTATTTTCAATCGGAAGAACATAATATAAAATAATTCAGTTATAATTTATATTATAACTAAACGAAAAATTTTACTAATTTTAATGGTAATACTGCCGTAGGTTTTTTCCTATTATCGAAAGAGGCAGATACTAGATGAACTATTTTTTGAGCTTGCTTACAGCTAATAATGATTTTTATCTGTCAGTAAAAATGATTATTAGAAGCTCGTTAGAAGAAAGTAGAGTGCGAACCGACATAATTATTTTTTTAAAAGTGTAAAATTAAATTGCTCAATTTTAGCCGGTGAACAGATTTAACTTTGTTATAGCATTCGTTCTTTTCGTTACTATTTTTCATAGCATGATTATTTTAGAAATATTTGTTTTTATTATCGTACATCCGATTTTATAAGACAATTTTCCAAAATTTCGTATTCATCGTATTTGTTTGAATACTTAATTTATAGTTTACCTTTTTAAAATGGATTCTTCTGCATATTTGGAAAATTTAACTCAGATTTTCCAAGCAAAGTATAAGCCAAGATGTACTCTTCTACGAAGGTTATAGAATATGGAATATCCGATATAGTAGTGCAGGTGCTTAACATTGAATTTTCCGAACTATGCACGTCTAATTGAAGCGTTCTTAGGAAGAAGAATACTTCTCGAAATATGACCTTTTTCCGACTACCTGTGTGGGCACTAGCCTCACCTGGACGAAGCATGACTACGCTTTACCATGTAACGACCGAAGCGCCACAAGACGCGACTATACACGCGAGCGAATATATACATATAAGTGCGACCATGTACATGTACTGTAAGCCGAGCTGATGAGCAAGCGACTAACTCTTCAGTCGGCAGACCTACTCCGAGCTCCAGTCATTAAAGATACTTCTCTTTACACTACCTACGGCTAGTCTTTCTCCTTACTCCTCTCCTACATTAAATATATATTCGTGTGGACAACCATCTCCCACAACTGGTGACCCCGACAACGAACTTCATTGTCTCCAGGAGTCAGAGGAGGAGCAACACGACCGGCGGCTATCACGGTACTTTCTCGACGCGTGAGTGCACATTTCGTCAACGGCTCACGAGGGACGCCTCTACACCGCTTTACATCGACGACTTGAGCGAGGCCACGCTCATCCCTGTGTCCACGCCGTCTCGGGAATAGCCACATCGCCGCGGCCACACTAGCAAGGAGAAACGAACATCGGAGCCTTGCACCTGCATCGATGCCTGCCTTGCCGCTGGGTGCTTCCTGACGCGGCATCGCCTAAGCACTCACACCAGGCAGCATCTGAAATCAAGGTAGCTTTAACATTCTAACGAAGTCTTTTTCGTGGGAAAAATTCCCAGTCGCCATTTTGGAGAAATCTACTCCTCTATGGCGACTTTCATATAGTCGCCCGGCTTTGTTCGCATTTTTCGCGAGTAATTCTCTCGCGCCAGTATAGCACGCGTTGATTTCACGCACAAGTGCTTGGCATTAAATTTTCATAGAAAATTGCCACATTTTCTTACGAACACCTTTAACGCCGACTTAAGCTTCTAATAATTTTTTCCCAACTTCATGCGGTTTTTATTCATCAAAAAGAAAAAAAAAACTTTCTTTTTTTGGCAATTCGGCTCAAAACTGGTCAATTCTTTGTATCAATAGAATTCCAGAGCGGCTAGCCCCTTGGAATTGATACTCAGTAATAAAATTCAAACGAAAATTTTACCATTGGCCATTTTCCAACTTCACCACACGGAACTACCTTGACGACAACAATCAACATTTTAAATTTAATAAGTTGCAGAGTGCGAGGAGCTGGCCTCCCGATATCTTTTGTTTCTCTTTTCTTTTTTAAGTTAATTGATTTATATAAATTTAATGTCTTCTCTTATAAACAGAGAATTTTGAACAGGCTCTTTTGCCTTGGGTTGCCACGAGTGTAGTATTCGTCGATTTACATAAATCTCTTGCGATGCTCACAACTGGCAATCGACGGGCGGAGACACCTGTTGTCTTTTAAATTTTTATTTATTTTAATATTAAATATTGTTTTTTTTAAATTATATATCGGGGGAACCAGTCTTAGGGCTACTTAGAAATTCCAGAGGCCTTTTCCTTATGGAATGTCATTTATAATTTCATTTATAATTTTATTTATAAGTTTATTTTTGTACACTTATTGCTTTATTTTATTCTTATGACTATCAATTATTTATATTTATGATATATATATATTCTTAAGCAGTACATTATATGCCTTGTGCTGGGCGGGAGCTCATCGCTCGATTTTTGCCAAATCATTTGAATTTTCTTACGCGATCGTGCATCGGAATTTGTGTTGTGCGCTCAAATCAAGGTATCCTTGCTATCAATTCCCTGGAATTTCTTGTAGCAGATGCCAAGAGGCGAGCTAGCAGTGCTCTTTCTTTGTGCGGTTGTGCATTTTATTCGTGGTGTGCGTTCAATTCAAGGTATCCTTGCTATCAATTCCCTGGAATTACTTGTAGCAGGTGCCAAGAGCAGAGCCAACAACACGAATATTGTAATTTTAAATTTTATCATTTTTTCTAAGGCCTTGAGTTCCCAGCTCAATTTTAAGTACTGTCTTTATATTATTAAGGAGCGACTTTTCTAGCGAGTATTTTTAGTCTAGACATTTAGTTTAGATTAGTTGGCCCTCGCGGCTTATCCGCTCGCGCAGCATGCTCCGCACGCCGTCCAAGATGGACGCTCAAACGGGAAATAATTTAGAATCAAATCCGGGCAATAATTCTCTAAAAGATTTAATAAATAATTCATTTTAATCACTAAGTGACACTAACGCAGGAATTATTGATTCACTTGAGGGGAATGCTGCAGTGCAAACAGATAATTTATTTATTCAACAAAATATTCTTAATAACCCCACTAATAACCCAGAAACCACTCCAGAACAAAACTCAATCCTGCACACGCAATATTTAGCAGAAAAAAGTCTAGGTGCAATTAAAAAGAAAACCGTAACTAATTATGACCCAAATAGAATATTACATACAAAACCATTCCCATTTGGTAACCCAGCCTCCGTATCGCGTGTCGTGTATGATAATATGGAAAAAACCCTTACAGATAAAATCAAGAATCTTCAAATAAATCACGATGAAAAATTACAATATCTAACTACAGAAATACAACAACTAAAATCTTTATTATCAAATATTAATAATCATAATGAATCCATTAGGCCGAATACCGTTACATCAACGCTAAATTCAAACTTTCCATCATGAGTAAATACATTAACATCCACAGTAACCGTGCCTTCGGTTGCACCTCATATTTATAATCCAACAATAACATCGTCTCACAATCAAAAACGTAACTTAGCCTCGCAACAAGCAAATAATTTTAATTCGAATTTTCTGTTACATAGTATACCCGTAAACACAGCAAATACATTATTCTCTAATCCACCTAGTAACAACTCTCGTCGACACGTAGAGTTCAAACAAATAAATATGCCCTTCTGGCAGCACGACCCCGTAACTTGGTTCGATATGTACGAGTATCAACTGAACATTCAAAATTTAACTGATGACAATATTAAATTCGTGAACGTTTTACCTAATTTAAGCCAAAACTTAATCTCTGAAATAGCCGATAGCATTAAATTACTTAAACCAAATAACACATACGAAGGTCTCAAAAATACTTTAATAAAGAAATTTTCTATTTCGGAAGATGCCAAACTACAGGCATTATTCAAGGGTTGCCAAATGAATTCACGCAAGCCGTCCGTATACTTAAATGAACTAATCAGTCTCGCTGGAGAAGAAATGCCGCGCTCTTTGATACTAAAAGCCTGGAAAGCTAATTTACCTTCGAATATTCGAGTCTTTCTTTTAAATGAAATTTCCCAAGAAAACGAAGCTGCAGCGATCGCATTAGAAGATCAAGTACACGCTAACTTGTACAGTGAGAGCAGCTCTATCTGCGAAATTAAACGAAATGAGGCGCAACTACTAAACGAAGTAATATCGAAAGTAGACGCTCTTTACAATAAAGAAAGCAATCGATCCAACAGCGCAGCACATTCGGGGCCTCGCGAACGTGCAAAATCAACTGAACGCATTTACACTCGAAACAAGAAAAAACATTTCTGTTTCTATCACTTTAAATATGGCGAAAAAGCCTATAAATGTGTAAAGCCATGCGATTGGAATAAAGACTCGAATAAACCCAAAATAACTCGAAGCAAAAGTTTTAAAAATTACTCTAGCAATGAAACAGCAGATAGAGAAAATTACTCTAGCAATGAAGAGCGAATAAAAAGTTAAACTAACAACTCGGCGCATTATGGAGACAAATGTCGCTGAGTCCCAATCAACACGTCTCCACATCAAAGACAGAATTTCCAGCGAAGTCTTCCTCATAGACTCGGGCGCGGAAATTTCCGTAACTCCCAAGCCATGGGATTTTACTCTAAAGAAAACCGGCATTAAACTTTACGCAGCCAATGATACAATTATTAATACATACGGCACCTTACGTAAAAAATTGAATTTCGGTTTCAAAAAAGAGCTTTTGTGGACTTTTGTGGTGGCTGATGTGCCCTTCTCCATTCTGGGTGGCGATGCACTCAACCACTTCAATCTATTACCAGATTTGCGCAAAAAACGTCTAATTAACGCCAACACCAAAGAGGCAGTAGCGGGTGTTAATAAATTGGTTTTAAATTCTCAGATCTCACTAGTAGATCCCAAAAACAAATACGCAAACATATTAAATAAATTCCCGACGGTCATAGGCATTGATAAACCCAAACCCTCAAAAAAGAGAGGCATTTATCACCATATCAAGACCTCGGGACCTCCGTGCGCCCAACGTGCGCGTCGCTTACCCCCAGAAAAACTCAAAATAGCCAAAAACGAGTTCGATAAATGGTGCAAAACAGGCATCTGTAGACCATCTAAAAGTCCGTGGGCAACACCTATACATATGGTGCTCAAAAAGAATGGGGAGTGGAGAATCTATGGGGATTTCCGCAAGTTAAACGAAATTACGATACCGAACAGGTATCCTATTCCAAACCTGCACGACTTCTCAAACAATCACCACGGGAAAACAATATTTTCAGCACTCGATCTTGAAAGTGCATTTTTGCAAATTCCCATTTTCCCCGAGGACATTCCGAAAACAGCGGTAATCAAACCATTCGGGCTATATGAATTTTTGGTGATGACGTTCGGTTTTAGAAACGCATCCCAAACATTTCAAAGATACGTAAACATGGCCCTGGGGGATCTATACTTTGTATTCGCGTACATTGATGACATATTAGTGGCTTCTACCTCACCGGAGGAGCATGAGAAACATCTAACCGTAGTGTTCGAGAGACTGCAGAATTTCATCTGCAGCTAAATCTAACCAAATGCACTTTCGGCGTGGATCAATTGGTCTTTTTGGGACATTCTATCAATAAAGATGGCCTCAAGCCAGACCCGAAACTGGTCCAGGCAATCAAAAATTTCCCTAAGCCCATCACCACCGACGAATTGCGCAGATTCCTGGGCTTAGTCAATTTTTACAGAACGTCCACTCCGCATGCAGCGGAGATACAACGTCACTTGCATGCCTTGATCAAGGGCAATAAAAAAAGGGACAAGACACCCATAGTTTGGAACACCAACGCAGAAAAAGCCTTCCAAGAGATCAAAAATGACATCGTCAATTTGGTCAATCTATAATATCCGTGCGAACGCGCGGAGTTGCGAGTTACTACTGATGCATCAGACTTCGCCATGGGAGCCTCCCTGGAGCAAAATGTTGGTGGCGTATGGCAACCACTGGCATTCTTCTCCAGGAAATTTACAGCCCCACAAACGCGATACTCCGCATATGATCGCGAATTGACGGCCATTTATGAAGCACTAAAATACTTCAGTTATTTTTTGGAGGGTCGATCTTTTAAAATTTTTACTGATCATAAACCGTTAATCTATGCGCTGGCTCAAAACCCTGAAAACTGTCCATCTATTCGCGCTCGAACATTATCCTACATCGCGCAATTTAATACTGAAATTTGTTATCTGCGGGGCGATAATAACATAGTAGCGGACTCTCTCTCACGAATCGATCCCTCCATCGCGCCAGCCACCTTTAACTGGCGAGATGAGGCATCGAATGGAGAGCCCTTCGTCAAAAGAACCCTCGCATCGATTAACACCTTTCACTTTCCAACATTCTTTACTCTGCAAGACATCTCGCGCGAACAAGAGAGTGACGAGGAAATCAAGGGAATACTTCAGGACGCGAGCCATCCCCTCAAACTGACCAAACTGCATTGGGGACCCGAACGCGTTACAGTCCACTGCAATTTCTATGCCAACAGCTTCAGGCCCTTTATCCCAAAAACGCTAAGAAGAGAAATTTTTATTCTCTCACATAAACAATGCACATCCATCTGCCACAATAACGGACAGATTAATCAGGCAGCATTATGTGTGGCCTGATATGGCCAAAAACATCAAGAGTTGGTGCAGGGGTTGCATCGACTGTCAGCGCTCCAAAATCTCCAGAGAAAACAAACTATTACCAGCTCATTTCGTTACACCGGATGCGAGATTCTCTCATGTACACATAGACATTGTCGGCCCCTTGCCTCCTAGTGAAAGCTACAAATATCTATTAACTATGATAGATAGATTCTCTAGATGGCCGGAGGCGGTGCCTCTTTTTGACATATCGGATAAAAACTGTATCAACCGTGCTTCTGGGACTCCGCACAAGAGTACGTCTCGATACAGACACCAGTCCGGCGGAACTCACTTATGGGACCCAATTAGCCATATCGGGCGACATACTAGATTTTCGCGACCTAACCACCAATGGCGACAGTGTTTTATCCGAATTCAAGCAGTATATGTCAAGAATCAAGCCCGTACCAGTAACTCATCGAACTGCCCTAAAACCCTTTATCTTTAAAGATCTAATCAGTTGCACACATGTCTTTGAGAGAATCAAGGTTGTCAAGCCACCCCTTACGCAACCATATTTAGGCCCATGCAAAATAATCTCCAGACACCCTGATGGACGTACATTCACTATAGAAAAGCACGATAAACACGTACCTGTTAATATTCAGTGCTTAAAACCAGCCTATCATTTGGTCATGGAGTGCAATGACGCTATGTTAAATTCCAACAGTAATACTAACACAAATAACGAGAATGCACTGCAGCGTTTTCTCTCTCCCCACTGCAATTCACCCTCTATCAGTACCGCTCGTAAACTCGTCAACTACGAGGAAAACAGAAACACACAGCCAGGGAAAAACACTGGCGCCGGGAATTCTAATCGCGTTAACGAGCCCCAATCTAGAATTAATGACACAGAGATAATCTCGTCTCATGAGCAACCAAATGAAACAATATCGCAATCGATGGCTCAACTGCGTACTCCAGAAACACACGCGCATACTAGGACCGATGCAACTCCCTTGGAATCTGACAGCAATATAAATGATAAAGAGAATCTTACTGTCAGAAAAAAGAAATTTGTTCCAAATATATTACGTAAAAAGAAACTAAATGCTGTCAGTACCAGGAAGTTGCAAAAGAAAACTAAAATAGTCACGTTCAATGACCCATTTAACTTTAGAATTGTAAACTAATTCTCGCACTCGGCCCTGTTTTATGTAAGCGTACGACTAGCAGTTAGAACAGGCTATGGAAATATGTCGCTCTTTTAAAAAAAATATCAATTCTTCGACTCATACTAATATGGGAAAACTCCCTGTTTCAATCAGTTCCAGAGCGCCATCAATGCCACGCCGGGCGATTTGTAAGAGCGTCATCATCTGCGAACTGCCGAAAACCCCTTGTGCACAGTTTTTTCCTGTTATAACTATTCTTCCTCTTTTGCACCTTTCTAAAAACAAAATATATAAAAAAGGGGGGAGACGAAGGATAGCAGCGAACTTAATTTAATCAGTTGTCGCTTTTCCGCGAACTCGTGGCAGTGAGTCAACAGTAACTCAATCACATGTCAATTTCAACGCTTTTCTCCATGGAGGAATAAGCGATCACTTAATCGCGTTTTTAGGGAAGCAACTGTGTATAAGCCATCTCTGCGAATCAAATTGTTATCTTGTAAAAATACTCATTGTTTAAAACAATCTAGTACAATTCATGTCACTAAATCGCAGTTGAACATACACATCCTTAAGACTGATAGTTAATTACATAGTTCAAATGCGCAAATGCCTTGATTCAACTCTGACAGATAAAGTATATTCAATACCCTCGATATTTAGCATGATTGTAACCAAACGCAGTCTAACTGCAAACGACTAAAAAGAGGAAATATGTTTCATCAATGTTTTAAACGAAAACACCTCGGCACAATTAAGTGCAAACCTCTTGCATCAAGAGAAACTATGTATAAATAAACTAGTCAATGCAATTAAGCAATATCTCGTACTTTAAAAGAAATCATGTACAAATATTTAAGGCATGTATGCATCATCTCAAAAGAAACTACGTATAAATAAATTAGTCAATTCAATTAGGCAATATCTCGTACTTTAAGAGAAACCATGTACAAATATTTAAAGCATGTATGCATTATCTCAAGAGAAACCACGTATAAACAAACTAGTCAACGCATCTATGCAATCTCTCGTACTATAAGAGAAACCATGTACAAATAAAACTATTAAATGCATTATCGCAAGCCTCTCGCACTTAAGAGGAACGCATCATATATATTTAGAGCCAAAATCAATGCACTTCTTGCAAAACTTGTACAAATTCAGCTTGCTTTTTCACAATGTGATACCTACAAGAATTCTTCAACAAATTAACTGTGATCCGCGCCAATAAACTTTAATCGTATGTTCAACGTAAGACAAGATCTCATCATAATTACTTATGTAAATCTACTGCAAATAATATTGTAAGAATTATTAGACTGACTATGTAACCATGAACAATCATTCGTATTTTTGTCTTCCAAGTAAAACACTTACTGTGATAAAACGTCAAGCCAAATTAATTATTGACAATGTATGCATTTCCTCATTCAAAAATGTAAGGGGGGAGTGATGTGGGCACTAGCCTCACCTGGACGAAGCATGACTACGCTTTAGCATGTAACGACCGAAGCGCCACAAGACGCGACTATACACGCGAGCGCATATATACATATAAGTGCGACCATGTACATGTATTGTAAGCCGAGCTGATGAGCAAGCGACCAACTCTTCAGTGGGCAGACCTACTCCGAGCTCCAGTCAATAAAGATACTTCTCTTTACACTACCTACGGCTAGTCTTTCTCCTTACTCCTCTCCTACATTAAATATATATTCGTGTGGACAACCATCTCCCACACCTGTTTATTTTTTTAATGTACTAGTCACCTTCTATTACAACAAAATATCATTATGATATTTTTAAATTTGATGGAAATACGGTAATTAACCCATTAACGACCAAAGACGTCATTTTTTTATCATGTTTTTGATCGCAAAATTCATTTGTAAAACGAAACAATAAATTGATCCAAGGTACCGTACCTTATGTTTTTGGGTGTGCTAAAAAAATTATCAAACATTGTGCTAATTCGTTTGATAACTTTTTTCAGGGAAACTATAGACTTTAGGAAAATATTTATAAGAACAAAAAAGTCTTAGAATTAGCCAAAGAATACTCACGAATTTTTTCAGATTTTTTTGAAAACTTTTTTGGAAATTTCAATTTTGCGATTTTCTGGAAAATCAAAAATTTCCTTCAAAAAATCTGAGAAAATTCTAGAGTGTTCCTTGACGAATTTTAAAACATTTTTGTTCTATAAAACTTTTCCCTAAACCTCATAGTTTTTCAGAAAAAAATTGGTAACGAAAACTTCATTTTTTTTCAGATTATTGCATTTTATCCACCATTTTGAAAATAAAAGCCCATATATAAAAATTTTCTATTAAAGTTCAACAATTTTGTGCACCGATAGTTGAAGAAAGATTGCGCTATTGACTCATTTTATGGGAGAAAAAAATGGATGAAAAAAAAGAACTTCGAATTTTTCACTATTTTTTTGTAAAAGATCCGCCATATTTAATTTTGTAAGCATAATTTTTGAATTTTAAGCCCGGAATCAGATTCAGCACACCCAAAAACATAAAGTACGGTACCTTGGATCAATTTATTGTTTCGTTTTACAATTGAATTTTGCGATCAAAAACATGATAAAAAAATGACGTCTTTGGTCGTTAATGGGTTAATCGAATAAAGGGCAAATTTCAAGAAGTGCCTTTTTTCCATTTAAAAAGAAAACTGTTTGGATAAAGAGTATATGATTAGGACATATTAAAGGCTTTTATAATTATTATAAAAACCACAAATAATTTGTAAATACAAATTAAAAATTACTTAAATTAAAATTGTAAAACTATTATATCTTTTTGCCATTCATCGCTTACCCCAATCTATTTAGTTGACGATTTTGCAGCTCTTCAACCCTATGTCACTACCATGGATTGACGTTACGTGAAATGACATCCAAATCGGGAGTGATAAGCTATGCGTAGCTGATATTTTTTTGCACATTTTTTTCTCGTAGAGGAGCCTTGCGGCCGCCATCATTACTACGATTATTACGAGAACCTCACGCTGTTAAGGGGGACGTAGCTCTTTATATTAATATAAAATTTCAATCTAAGATTATAGCGCAGTCAGACCCCGTATTTAATTACACATAGGGCTTATGGTATATGAAATTAAATTTAATTCAATTAATATACTTTTGGCTATTATTTACCGCCGCCCCTCTGTCATTTTCTCCCCCTCGCTAAGCTGGAAAGCACATATAAGACTTTTACTTTTATAAAAATATATTGTACGCATCATGTTTGCTCAAATTATCTCAACTCGTCTGATTGTCGTCCGAACAAAGCGAGCGCAAAACTTTCCCCTCGTCGAGATAATCTTCTTCGCTCACTGGTTGCGTAATATATTAATTAACTAATCATTTTAAAAGTATATCTATTAACTCACTGAATATGCACTTTTATTTATTCTTTATGATTGAAAATAAATTCTAGCTGTTGAAGAACATTGAGATCTACTGACTCTCCGTCGAACAATTTTATAAACATGACACGTAAAATTTCGAAACTAAATTTCTTTTTCAAATCTTCATAATTTTTCTAAAGATCTAAAAGATCGTTATATTTTTTTTAAATCCTCAATTATTGTACGAGTCACGGAAATTAGCGGCGTTATAATATAAATATTTTACAACCATATAAAGATACTGAAAAAAATTGTAATGTGAAATTAAATAAAAATATTTTCATCTTTAAGTACAATAATAGCTTTAATTTATACTTAAAATACTTTATGATTCATAATAGGAGGATGTCAACAGATGCCCCTATAAATATCAATAGGAAATGCATAAAACTATTACAAACATGAAAAATTTATGGAAACTTCATTTTTTTTCTGTCTAGATTTTTTTATAACTCCTAGCAGTTCCGTACACAGACTGACAGGTAGACCAAAGCGTTCACTTTAGAATTTAATATTTTACAATTATAAGCCTATTCATTTTCTAAAACTGACATAGTTGAATTAATATTCATGTAAACCGCATTACGTATTATCTTGCGAATGAAATATCCACACTGCTATATTAAACAGTAAAATTCTAATTCTATATTTTTATATTTGATATTTTTAAATCTGTTAGAAAAGTAAAATCTCGGGAAGGTGCACTAAAGAAGGTAGCTATTTATTTTTGTCTGCTTTATAATTTGTCTGTTAAAAATGATAAACTTATTTAGATTAGTCTACACATCTGCAAATATCTGCACATTAAAATTTAATGAGTTGTTGTTTTATAATGAAATTAGATTTATATAATTTAATAGAAATCCAGGTTTATAATTGATCATTTTTACCACAGCTATTTTAAAATATTATAATAATTTGTATTATGAATTTTTAATTGGAAATAATCAGTAAGAAAATGTTAAAGCCAATGCTAAAATTTTCATAAAAATAAATTAATTGAAATATCTTTAAGACCGCTGGTGCGATTTCTAGACCCTTACGCGGACTCATTCACTCAAATCGCTCAGTAATGCTCCGCTACAGAATAGAAGATGTATAGAATAGTTATTTTATTGGTTTATTTTTGATACATTGCCACGATATCTGCTAAGCTACTATTGATAAGCGTCGTTGACGCTTTCTACTAGCGCCCGGACATACCGGCAATTGTAAACATTTAAACAATACTACCTATAACCTATCAGCGGCAATGGCTAACCGCTGAGTTGAGCATCTTGAACATATGATGCGTAACCTTTTCTCCATAGCGTAAACTCTAATAAGTCGTTAATTGAATTAACTGCTGTATTAATAAATGATTTTTCATTTATTAATCGATAGTTTGTAGGTTCATAATTATAGTTACTCACAGAGTTCTAAAAGAGTATCACGTTCATCGCGAAGTCGCAGTTTTATTGAAGAACGCTCCTTATTTTCATTAAATGTACAATCTTTGAATATTAATTAAATATAGATTAAGGTACTAACCATAGTTTATAAATAGTGATTTGAGATCGTAGTTCACTCAGCTACACGAATATAAGATAAAAATCTTTGTGAATAATGAATGATTGATATCTATCTTTATAAAGGGCATAGCAGGATAAGCATATGAAATTGACCCTGTCATGAAATTTATTCATTAAACACTTTAATGGAAGGTGCTTAAAATGGTGAATCTGTGCAAAATTTTAGACCCCTAGCTCCATTTTTAGGTTAGGTATGGCTAAAAATGTGATTTTTCGATTTTATTTTTTCTTGGGCGTCCTATGACATTTGCGTCTTCAAAAAAATTCATGCTAACATACTTTTAGGTGAGACATCAACCCTATTTTTTTCAGAAGCTCATCATAAATACGGGCTTCAAAAAAAATTTTTTAAAATTTCAATAATTTATAGCTCGGAATTTTGAGGGGGTTAACACCCTAAAAAAAATTTTTTTGTTAGCATTTTAAGTACTTTTTCACTTAAAATTTTAATAGATAGCAAATAAGTGGTGCAACATATGCAAAAAAAATAATAAATATTAAATTAATTTTTTTTATGGTTTTTAATATTTCCATAACCTATAAAAAGTATATAAATCGGCTTAAATACTGTTTTTTTTATTCGCATGAATTTTCGGAAGCAAATCCATCAAATAGAATAATGGATAGAATACGAATAAGTGATTTTTAAAGCTAATTCTATGCACTTCAATGTCTATTTCTTGATTTTAAGGCCTTATTAGGGCTTTAATATGTCTCAAAACGGCTATTTAATTTACCTTACTATCCTAAAATGCATAAATAATTTTCAGAGTAAATGATTAAAATGTAAGGAATACTGGAGTCAAAATATCAGTTATGCACTACTTATATCTGGAATTATAATAGGAAAGAATTAAATTTTTTCGAAGGTTGAAGTCCTTGTGAAGCGCACAGTGCGCAATTTTAGTAATACTCAGTTGTATTAATTAATATTACTTGCAATTTTAGTAATATTTTTCTAAATACTGACGAAGTGCTTATGGGAGTTGCACTTCTACGAATGCGTGTGCGGCATGTATGCGAGATTAATGAATGCTGCACAAATGTGTGAGTACCTGTAAAATTGTACGGAGCGGAGATGGGCTGCAGAAGCAGAAAGGGCAACTGAGTACGTACGCTGCATGCCAGCCATAGTCGGAGCCGTAGATTCTATAAACGGATCTTAACCGGTCATATAGAGACTAAGGAAGGCACGCATAACATGAGACCCCTATAAACGGGAGTTCTCTACGGGGCGAGATCACACGCGGAGCAAAAGCTTCGGGTAATGCCCCGTAAAAAAGGGTATTGTCTGGGCGGAGAGCATGTTTGATGGATAAATGAGGAGGCCCTATAAACGGGCTTCTCCCAAAGCGCATGAGGATTTGATGCTGGAAAGAATAAAAGAGAGAAGTGCGCTCCTAAACTAATGGCGGACCGCCGTGTTGGCCGTGCGGTGCGACTCGTGAGCTGCCAAAAGGAGATCCT
>UELU01076855.1:6293-20413 GCA_900490025.1 Megastigmus dorsalis | reverse complement strand
GGGGGGGGGGGGGGGGGGGGGGTCACGGAACTGATTCCACCCCTGTTAGGCACGGAAGTCTTTGCCTCGCGAGACTCGCGGCGCGGCCGTACTTGTTTTAAATTATCCTCTATATCTTCTACTCTTTGGATCAGATCTTCAGAACCGTGCACTTCGTTTCTCCGAAGATGCAGGCGAGGTTCGGTACGCGTATTGTAATATAGCGTGTCTAATTGTCTTTCCATGTCGAAACCTCCTCTGCGACTCATCAAAGTCATTAGATGAGTTGTGAACGCTCGAATTGACTCAGAGGGACCCTCGAGATAGTTGTGGATATCTTTATCGAGATTGCGAAACTCTTCTGGGGCAATAAAATATCGACGGAGTCGGTCCTGTGTTATTAAAAAAGCTTCGAGGCATTATTAACCTTTGCAGTTTACGTACCATCATGACAATGTATAATCGCGGAATTTGTGGAGACCAAGATGCTGTCAGACGAATCATCGGAGAGTGCCTTAACAGACGAGACCTGATCGATAAATCATTGGCTTATCGGCTTATGCTGAAATATAGAGCGATAATAGGTAGCTTATGACCTAATTAATTAAAGATAATAGATAATTCACATAACTTTCCGTGCATGACATTCCCTACTTATGCATATGCAGCCTAAATAGTTACATAAAGTCAAGCATATGTACAGGGATGGTTGCAGGTATTTGTGCTCTGTACTCGAACATACAACGCCTACATAGCTGCAACTATCCAGGCATCTGGGTATGGATGGAGGCATGCGTTTAGGCGTTGTACGCGTACACACAGCGCCTACATGGCTGCTACTGCTCAGACATCTGTGTATGGATGGGTGCAGTTGCTTATGATGATGCTATTCTTGCACAGTGCCATTTAAGCATGGAGCACTGTTCATTGGTTAGTGCCGACAGAAGTAGGCGTGAACAAGACAGAATACACCCGCAGCTGATGCTTTAAACTCTTCTTAGTCGGAAGAATCATCAGATACAGCAGATGTACCGGGTGATGATACTAGTGCCGCGAAAAAAGAATGTTATTATACAGACAAACAAAATACCCTGAAAGCTTATCAAGAAGAGTATTTAATGTCTGTTAAATTGTAGTTAATAACACGCAGCAGCAGGTAGGCGGTGGTCAGCAAAGGAATGATAATGAGACGATGTCTCATATTACAATCCATGAGGAAACATCGCGATTCTACAGGCGGTTTCAGCTGCAAGGGCGAGAATTCAAGGTTTCAGTAATACAACCGCCACCCGATGCAGACGTCTACGCATGGCTGGAAGTAGCTATTCAGGAACTGTATAGACATGTGTGCGGTAATGCAGTGCCCACAGATTATATAGGAATATCCATACATTCAGAACGTTTCTGCCAAGGAGCAGTATGGCTTTCTTTTAGGTTAGTGCGAGATTTTACGCCTACGGACTTATTCGACATGCTATCAAGTGACGCGCAGAGCAATAATAGTTTTGAGATAGATGATCGCTTAAAGTTTATCATCTAATATTTACTGCTAAATTGAGTCCACGCCTGCTGGTAGAGGGCGTGTAAGTCTCACGTCGAATCACATTTCCAAACAGTCAATTCTGACTTTTAATAATACTGATAGTCTTTGTCTCCCTCGCTTAATTGTCGCCGCTCACACACATGCTATTCGTGGACATATTCAAAACGGTGCACTGCAAAATGAGTGGAACAAAATTAGATGGTGTGCGGGTAAATATCAAAAGGAATAAGCTAAAAAACTTGTAGAAGCAGCGGGCGTTATCGTGCCAGATATAGGGTGTGGCATCAAAGAAATCGAGAAATTTCAACAATATTATACGCCTTTTGACGTTCTGATTGTTGTTTACTCGTTTAAAAATTTTGCTCATGGATACAAACCCTTATACAATGGTGCAAAATTTGTACATTATGCTGGTAACGTTGTTAGATACATACGAAAATATTTTTGGACAATTGTGCTTTTCAAAGAATTTAGAGGCAAAATGTTTCGACAAATATCATACAGTCTGCGAGAGTATTAAAATTTGTAGGAAATGCTGCAAAACGGTACGAAGTAATGAAAATGTGCCGCACTATTGTGACATTATTTTCTGCAAAATTTGTAAGGAAACCGCTAGATTATTTGTACTGCGTACAGCCTATTAGCGAAAATAAACAGTGTAAAAGCAATAAAGTTACGCTATATTTATTTTATGACTTTGAAACGCAACAGTCAGAGAGTGTAAGTGGCGATGATAAAGTAAGGTTGCACGTGCCAAATTTATGCGCTGTTCACCAAGTTTGCACAGCTTGTCTGCACGATGAAAATATAACAAATATGTGCGACATTTGTGGTGTAAGGGAATACGTATTTAGCACTGATCCTGTTAAGCAGCTCGTGGATCTGGCTCGGGAAAAGTGTAGAACAAACAGTCTGTATAGCCCATAATGTCCAAGGTTTCGATGCGCACTTTATCCTGCAGCATCTGGCAAAACGTAGCGATATTAGAGATAAGCCAGCGATAATTTTAAACATCACGAAAATAATTTTAATGGAGATTTTACCCATGAAATTTGTCGATAGCTTAAACTACCTCCACATGAGCTTGAGTGCTCTACCATACATCTGCAAATATGGTTGATACCCTGTCGGCCATCCCACTCTCTACATTGGCGAAGAGAAGTACCGTCAGTTGACAGGACCCAACTACGCTGGGACAGGTATCGAAGACTTGATCATTTGTGAAGTGTTGCCACCAAGAAACCTCTATCATCCTTTAGTGCCTGTGAGAATGCAGAGCAGACTATTGTTTCCACTATGCCGCTCGTGCGCCGAGACACAGGCTCAAAACGAATGCAGTCACGAGGACGTGGAGGAACGAGTTTTTGTCGGCACGTGGGTTGCAGTCGAGTTGAAAAAAGTTGTGAAATTGAGCTACATTGTTAGAAAAGTGCTTGAAGTACAATCGTATAAAAGGCAGGTGGAGGTGGCCTTTTTCATTCTTACATCGACAAATTTTTTTCTGAAAAGACATACGCTTCGGGGTATCCCCCAGAATGCAACAACGACGAGGAACTGAAGAACCTCCATATTGATGAATTTGAGCGTCAGGAGGACATTAAGCTTGATAAAGACGGGATCGAATAGAAGGCGAGCCAGAAAAACTAATTCAAATGCTTGTCAGTCCCGATATTGAGGTCAACTCTGTTTTACCAATCGATGATAGCACTATTTATGTGAACGATCACCACAAAGATAGCGCAACTGAAACCTTGCCATTATGTAATGTTCTCGTCGCAGCATAAACCACAGCGCTTGCCCAGACTCGTAGAGGACATAATACCTCCGTTGTTTGTAAATTATGATGCGATAAGGCATACAGCACATCACGACGTTATAAGACGAGGTGAATGTAAAATTTGCGAACCCATTTATGCTAAACGGCGTTTAGTTTCACCTGAAAAGAGCTATCCTTACGGCTATAAAGTCTAAAATACACATACGCACACACAGCCACATGCGCACGCACGCGCATTGATAGATAGCAAAAATATGCGCATACTCGGTTTCACTAGTTATGCAAGCAATATAGCTAGCCTCTCGCTAGCGCTATAACCGCACGTGCATGCGAGTAAGATGGCTGGACTCTGGCTAGCGCTATAACCGCTCGCTCATGCGAGCAAGATGGCTATCTCCCGGCTAGCGCTATAGCCGCTAGCGTATGCGAGTAATATGGTTAGCCTCCGGCTAGCACTATAGCCGTACGCGTATGTGAACAATATGACTGACCTTCGACGAGCTCTAGAGTCGCTCGAGCAAGCGCGAAGCGGCTGTGGCGGGGTGCCCCTCAAGAATCCGCAAGATCGTGCACAAATACAACACCTGGGACGGCACTTCGGAACGGCCAAAATTCTTGCAAGAAGCCTACATGGATGCAGTATCCACACCGTACAGCTGTCTGCTCATAGATCTGAAACAGGAGACACCTGATAATTGTCGATTTCGCACCTGCGCATTTCCCTTCGATGAGTACCAGTATGTATATATGTGTTACGTGGCAGTGTTAGCAGAGGAGGAGGGCAGATAAAAACACGTCATCGTCGAGTGACGTGCCAGTCGTTCATCTGTGATGGGCCTGACAACACGTAGTCGCAATCGTTACCCAATAGGGCGAAAATACTTAGAGTAATACTGATATGTACCAACAGAGTATCTCCTTGTACAGTAAGAGAAAGGCAGAGCAGAAGAAGAAGAAGAAAAATTGCAGAAAAGGCGATAAGACAAAGAGGAAGAAACAGACTGGAAAAATCAACAAAGGTCGCTCTGTACGAGATATTTTTGAAAATCGACACACATGGCGTTTTTACACGCCATGTTGTGAATCATTAAAGTCTTAATTATCGCTCTTTGAATTACCGACGACTCAGACAGTTATCGAAAATTCTCACTGGGTGCAGTACAAACCGATATCGTCGCTTACCGACCAATCGCCAATAGAATTTACCATTCCAGGAAATGTCGAGTATCTAGATTTGGCTCATACAGTATTGATTGTACGCGTGCACATATCGCCAACTGGTGTAATACCCGAAGATGCGACTGTGGGGCCTGTGAATCACTTTATGCACTCACTGTTTAATCTCAAATAATGCCTATGCCTACAGATCGTATATTGAAACTTTGCTTAATTATGGCCTTGCGGCAAAAAAAAATCTCATTTGATGAGTGTTTTGTGGTATGACGACACAGCAGGATATGTGGATAACTTGCAAGATAATAACAAGGGCCTTGTGAGTCGACGAGATGTTATGACTAACGATAAAAATGATTATGTCGGCCATTTGCATTGTGACGTCTTTTCTTCTCATGGATTCTCATAGTTTCTGCCTCATGGATTCTTCAGGGATGTATACAGTTAAAATTACCGAAGCAACTCTATTTGTTCGACTATTGAAGATAAACCCACACATTTTACTGGCTCACGAGAAAGCTTTATCCAGAGCAACAGCAAAATACCCGCTTACACGTGTAGAGGTTAAAGCTGTAACCATGCACAATGGTGTTCATGGCGAGACGATAGATAACGTTATTCTCGGTCAATTGCCGAAATGAATCATTGTTGGTTTTGTGAATAATAAGGCGGTGCAGATACCCTCATAGTCTTTACAACCAAACTTTAAAAATGACAGCAGAAGGTACGTTGGTGCCTGTCATACCCTATTTTCTGGTAGAGGTATGCATTTCTTGAATTTGGGGAATGGAATAACACGCGAGGATTATACCCATGGCTATTGTTTATTTGCCTTAGACTTGATGTCTGATTTATCGGCCAATGAAGACACTCATTGGAATTTAATCAAGAGCGGCAATGTGAGAATCGACGTGAGATTCGACGAACCCTTGGCTACTGCTGTAAATTTCATGATTTATGCTGAGTACGACAATTTATTGGAGATTGAATCGAATTGGAGGCACCCAAATGCAATTCGGTATTTACGTAAAGACATTGGGAGACAGAATAATTGGCTAACTATTAATCATCATGGATTAGACTGATACGAAGGAGATATCAGCCTAAAGCAGCTGAACAAGAACTTGGTGGGTATTTGTCAAAGAACCGGTAATATATATGTGCGTGGCAAAGAAAAAGTGGCTTTGCTCACCAAATTGACGACAAAAACCGTTGTTAATCTGGAATTGGAGAAGAGTTGCCCATCTTTTGAGAAAATTGGCTGATGCGAAAAGTATTGCCTTTAACATGATATCAAGCCCTGCTATTTCCGATATAGCTGCGTGCTTAACAATACTTATTGGCTGAGGGATTGGCTGAATTCATGTGGTCGCAAAAGACAGGATTCAATAGAGTTTCTGTTTGAGCCACCATTGAACCTCTGCGATGAACACAGTGGAAATTGTTACACGCCTGTCGCAGATAAAATTTCATACTGTGGGAGTGTATCCTGCAGATCGGATCCCTCTCACTTGGAAGTGGCCAGCTGCTCTTGTATTTAATACAGAAGAACATATGAGGAGTGGTATGCATTGGGCTGCCACATATGTGACCAAAGATCATACTTGCTTCTACTTTATTAGTTTTGGCAACCGGCCTCACATTTCACACTATTTGAATTGTATACGGAGAAATTGTAAAATGTTTAAGTGGAATAATGCTCAATTGCAGTTATTTTTCTGCTTTGTACGGGCAGTATTGCATAATGTTTTTATTATATGCCCGCAGGATTGGGTTACACGCGCTTCATGAACAACTTCTCGTCGGACGTGGAAAAAAATGATGCAATTGCAAAAAATTTTGTAGATGAGCCGCGCAATATGTAATTTGAACCTAAACGTACCTGAACTTGATAGTGCCGTATAAGCAGTCTACATCAAGTTTCTCGTTGGCTCCCCAACAACAGGACTACTGATTTTGGCATATAAATAGTTGCTTCTTGAGGCATTGTAGCCACACAACGTCTCCGACCGCCTCCGTCGAACAGTCGTCTAATCAATACAGAAGAAGAAGAGGAAAATGGCAACTTCTACTCAAGCATACCGCTGTCACCAGCTTCTGCCTATGATGTACGGCCTGAACATCTCCTTTAAAAAGTTCATCCTCGTCGGCTTGGAAAGCGCTTCTGCTGGTTCGAAAGATTTCCAACTGATTTTACGTATTACTGGGTCATCAGACTTGTCTGGGTTCCGTTTCTCACTCGATGCTTGGGAGGGCCTCAAGCAGCAATTTGAAACCATTAACAAGTATTTTCGGGCGTAAAACGAGGAAGAGCTATTCTAATAGCCCCTTTGAGTTAATACCTGATGGAGAAGAGGAAGCTGATGGCGCTGAACCTGCAAAGAAGGGTTTTCGAAAATTACTTGTATTTAAGTGTTTTACCTTTGAGAGGCTAAAAGCTCTTAGTTCATGTGTAGATTAAAGAATAAAATATTTGCTAAGCGTATCAAAAGGTACTAATTGCATATTAGATTTACTTGTAAATTATGTTAAAGATAAAATACAGAATGATGAGAATTCCTTAAAAGAACTTAATCTACATATGGCAACCGAAGATATATATATATCGTCGTGTATGAATTTGCTAACTTATACTTACAGTCTCTGGTTACATTATTAAATGAATCTGTACATAAATAACAATAATGGCAATAAATGTTGTTAAAAAGATTTATCAATCTATTTTTGACTACTTACCTTGTACTATCCCCCAACCTATCCAATCTTCCGTCACACTCACTTAATCATTATATATTTGGAATTATTTATTTATCTTGAATTCATGTATTAATAATAATAATTACTGCTTTTCTATATAAAAGTCAATATACTTACACTAGTAGTAGTAAAAATGATAATAATAGCGATACTAGTTGCCATGCTGATTTTAGCAAGCCTGCAAAATATAGTTGTAGTTCGTGGGGGTATGTGTTGGTGCTGGGGGCTAGCTGAATTTTTTAAACTTTGAAAAATATGTAGCTGTTATAGGTGGCGGAGAATGCGGTAGTAGGGCCTAGCTACACCCCACCATCGCATTCAGTCTCTATGCAGCTGTCGCCCAGGAAACATCACGACCTGGGTAGCTATATCTATTTCTTTTCGCGTGCATGTGCGTGCGTGCGTGATTGCGTGCGTTTGTGCGTGGGCGTGCGTGCGTGGTTGCGTTCGTGTGTGGTTGCCTGCGTGTGTGACACTATGGCGCGTCAAAGCAAACCTGTCCTCGTCAGAGGTTAATAACCCTGTCTCAAGGCCAAGTTTGTTTTGATGTGCCATAGTACCACTATAATTACTAACCCGTTTTCTGACTGTGAGGTTTATGAAATTTGTACTTTGAATGTTGCTTGCTTCTTCAGCATTCGCTGTGTATTTTCCCTCCTTTGTCTATCCTCTTTTTCATACGTTGCTGTAGTGTGATAAGCCTCGGCTTTTGCTTCGCCTGAGATTGCACGAGTAAGACTTTGTATCTTTTCTTTCTTTATCCCGTTGTTGTGTAATTTCAATTTTTGAAGAGTGGCTTTAAGTTCGACTTCATCCTCTTCACAATTGCATTTTAGATTCTGATGCCATTTTGTTTAAATTTGAGTTCATCGGTTAATTTAATCAATTTTGATAATATTTCCAATTTAATAATTATTATTAATCAGCTTATTGCATCTATCCTATGATGTCGAATTGGTTTTTGTTTAATAATAAAGTCTTGAATTTATGTGTCTTCTGGTCGAATATTGAAAACAATACGGTTTAATAATTTGCCTTATTTCTTTTAAATTGATACTGGCCTGTACCCGCATATTGTTTAAGTTAATTCAATTTGCGGTTAGTTGGCCGTTTTTATTTGAATCTGATTTATTTATTCATTTATGTCCATATTCGACTTCAACTAAATCAGTTTATTTATATTAGATTATTGTTTCGCTGCTTTATTAGTATTATTTAAATTATTATTTTTGTTAAGGGGTACTATCCCTAAAAATGATGAAAAAATTATTTTTTTTTTATCATATGTTCTAAAAGTATACATTATTGCGAACCTAAAAACAAATTTTCAAGCAGAAAATCCAAAAAATTAAGAGGTTACGTATTAATTAAGTATTTAAGGAATAAAATCACAAAAATTAAAAATCGTGAAATTATGATTTTTTCCATTATTCAAGTTTATAACGAATTCGCAATTGAATCGAGGATTCAATCGTTACTTCGGTTGTACGCTCGATCCGACGGCGCGCAAGCACCGACGATGATGAGCAGGACAGTGAGCGTGGCGCGTGTCGCGAATAAGAGAGAGATAGGCAATCTCGCAAATTAGAGAGAGACGGCGCGATAGGTAAATTCGATCGCGCCCGTCAGATCGATTTCCGCCGCGAATCACTACGGATGCGAAAAGATAATAGATACGTGCCAGACTACGCGACGCGACACGGTTGTGTGTGTGAGTGTGCGTGTGTGTGTTACAGCCACCCACAACCCCTCCGTCTTAAACTGCACTGGACTGCAGCCCAGTGCAACTTCCTCAAGGATTATCGGGAGCGACTGCGGGTTGGAAAAGCGCAACCTCGAGTAAGTACTCAAAGTACTATTTCGGCGGATCGCAAACGGCGCTGGTGTGCGTGTGTACGTTTCTCGCGTTTTTGCCTTCTCGGTTCGCGATAGACTTGGTATAGATAATTGTATTTTAAAGTAAAGAATATACGAGTGTTAAATAGAATCACGTCGTGATCATTCTTTATCTGTATTGAGCAGATTCCCCTATTTATTCCCGCTATTACCGCCGCCTCCGCGGGCACAGTGGAAAAGCGTTTCCACTGTGTATAAACTGAGTAGCTGGCATCGTGAGCGTAACACTTCACTCTCGATTGTAAGTCCGATCGACGGAAAGCGAGACTCATTAAGAGAGTCTCGCATTTGTACGAGAACTGTTGCACCTGATCAGCGGGGAAAGTCACGTGAAGATTTTCCCGCTGCAACGTGTAGGAAAGGTAGGAGTGTGCAGTACACCGGTACTGCACACAGTAAAAACAGCCCCGTTACAAATGGCGCCCTGAACTTGTTCGGCTACGGGAAAATAGGCGCGAAATAAGAGTGTAAAAGTTGGCTCGGAGAAACCGTAGAATATTATTTTAAAATAATATTTCGACTTCGTAGTTCCGAGCAACGAACATATCGAGAAAGCACGCGTAGTAGGTATTCAAAGTCAGCGCGACTTTGTTTACATCGGCCGGGAGGACTGTGAAAGCCCTGGCACGTGTGAGCCGTATAGTGAGTGTGAGAGCGAGAGAGAGCGCAAACCCAACAGCAGTGCAGGCAAGTGCGCCGACTGCTACGGCTAAGAGAGCCGAGAGGGGAGCGCTCGACTCGAAATCCAGCGGTGTCGAGCCAGCGCGAGCACAGGCGCATAGGTGTAAACGCCGAAAATATTGAATTTATTGGATTTTAAATAATATTGGCGTGTGCTCGCGTCTGAAGGCTGTGTTAAGTGGTATGTGCTGTACACAGCAATAATAGTGGTGTGCTAGCGCCGAATGTTTATTTAATTCATTATTATAAATTTTTATTAATTGTTATAAATAGTGGAACGGCGAGGTACTTCACTCGTCCTAGAGTGTACCGAATAAAGGAGAGGGGGGATTAGTGAACAATAATCCACCTCTCGTAAATTGAAGACCGGTAAAACTGTCGGTAAAACAGTTCAGGATTTTTTTTTAGGTTAATTTTCAGAAATTTTTTTTTAAAAATTTTAAGAAACCGGACGAGTGAAGTACATCACAGTGTTGTAATAAATTGTTATTGGATTGTTGTTAGTGATTGGTTTTTTAGGAGCGGTTTTAGATAATCGCGCAACAGATAATTGAGAATTTAGCGGTAAAGTGCTTTCAGGCTGTACTTGAAGCCATACAGCTCGGATAAAGGCAGGATTCGAACCCGGCGAAAGTCGAATTCTTGCTCGAGCAGATCTGGAGAGGTACACTAGAGCAAAATCTAGTGCACTGCCGCAAGATTCGAACTCGAGAAGTCGAGATTCGAACGACAGATAGTAGTTGAGTGTGGAAATCCAGCGTCAGTCCCAAGAAAAATGGCAGATACGACGCTGAAGGCACTAGAGGGCTGGTGCTATGGGATAGAAGAGGAAGAACTGAAGGAAGCGCTAATAGAATTACAGCTTAGCCGCCAGGGTCTTCCCTTCGAAATGAAGAATAGGCTGCAGAAATGGCTGTTGGGGAATTACTCAGCAGCCGATTTTGAGCCATCTGTAGGCACAGCCTGGGAGAGCGGGAATCTCTCCGGAGCTTACGTACCAAAGAGAAGCAGCAGTGAAACAGTGGATCTGAGTGCTAGTGATAGACTGAGATCCAATAACCAATTTGTTTCTGGAGCCAGCACACAAGCACGACACACAGGTCTGGACGTTGGCCAGAATGTAAGGCGATGGCAAGTCCGATTCTCGGGGGAGAAGGATCAGAGTATTGATGTCTTTCTCACCCGAGTAGAAGAGTGTCGGGTACTCGCAGATCTGACAGAAGAGGAGCTGCTATCCTCTCTGTCGGAGTTACTAGTAGGTGTTGCGGCCATTTGTTATAGAAATGGTCGCGACAAATGAAGGACGTGGTCCGAGTTCTGCGCTGCCGCCAGGACGTGGTATGGTGTGAACAAAGGGTTTCAGCAGAGATTAATTGCTGAAGCGAATGCACGCACCCAAGGCCAAGAGGAGCCGGTGCGTCATTTTCTCACGTGCCTGCAAGCCATTGTGCTGAAGCAGGTACCAGTGCCTTCGATTGAAGCGCAGCTGGACCTGATGCACCGGAATATACTGCCGAAATTGCAGTGTATGATCCGTCGTGCAGATGCCCGTGACATGGAGTCACTAATGGAGTTGGCGAGACAAGCTGAGCTTATAAGCATAGCAGGTGAGGCGTTGAGACCTCCACCCTCGCCACAAAACACCGTGATGCCGGAGGTGGCCTATAAGAAGCTTCACAGGCTTCCGAAGGCCAAACCAGTGGTCTCAAGTGTTGAGACGAAAGTGGCAGCGGTCGGCCAAGGTCAACAGGAGACAACGGCATTTCCAGAGCTGCTCAAGGAGGTCAAGACACTGACCGAGCAGCTCAAACATCGAACGCGGAGTAAGTCTCTCGAAGGGATCAAGAGGCGACAGGGCTACAGGAAGCCCATCGGACGGCCTAGCTCTCCTGCAACTAAAGATACAAAAGGGGAGCAAGGTCAACGTTCCGGTCCGGCGAGTCCTCGGCATCCACGGTATCAGATGAAATACTACACGTGTGACAAGCCGGGGCATCTGGCTAGAGATTGCCGAAGCTATGTGGCGGGAAACGGGAAGAGCAGCGCGCAGTAAGACCAGAGAAGTCGACAGAAGTTGTTCAGAAGTAATAAAGACTTCTAAGCAACGTGAGGGGTCGTCGGCGCCATGTTCGAATCCGGATGAAAACGAAGACCGATGGTGGCTGCAAGTCAACATCGGCGGCTTTAGGATTCGAGCATTGTTCGATCCGGGAGCAGCACGCATGGTAATGGGATCTGTGGGATTACAGATCGCCAGTGCGTGCGGTAGAGAGCTTCGACCAAGCTATGACAGAGGTGCGAGAATGGCAAACGGTCATTACTCCGCCATCGTAGGCTATGAGAGTCTACCGTTCGAGATCCCAGGGATCCAAAAGGACGTGACAGTTGCTATCTTACCAGAGTTAGATGCAGACTGTTACGTCGGAGTGAACTTCACGAGGTTGTTCAAAGCAGTATTGGATCCTTGCAAGCACCAGCTGTTTTTCAAAGACGAGAACAAGTATGTGGATCTTAAGCTAGCTGGACTCAGCGAACGTAGAGTCACAGCTGTGTCTGCCATAGGGCTCGCTGACGTAGGATCAGCTGAGCGAAAGTGAACTGCTGGTAATCTTGGAAGAGACGAGACTTATTCCCGGATAGCCAATTTATATTTTTGGTCGGGCATGGAAACGGACGTGGAAGCCTATGTTCAGAGATGCACTGTATGTCAGCAGTGTGAAGTCGATCAACGTGCTTCAGCAGGGCTAATGGGGCGAAGGACCGTCACTAGACCATGACAAGTGGTTGCACGTGAAATTTCTTGCCCAGATCTGCAAAAGGATTTAAGTATATCTTGGTCTTTCAGGATTTATTCACGCAATGGGTCGAGGTTATCCCCATTGGCAAAGCCTATGCAAAAACGTCCTTAAGGAGCTCAAAGAGCGTATCTCTTTGAGATATGGAGTTCCTGAAGTCTTTCTTTCGGATAATGGCACGGAGTTTAAGAACCGCGCCATTGATAGCTTTCTGGTAGAGAAAGGTATGCGCCATAATACGGTACCACCATATCATCCGCAGGCAAATACATTGGAGCGAGTTAATCGGAGGATATGGACGGGAAGTTAATTGGACCCGCCCATGCTGAGCACATCAAAGTGTATGTCGCCGAAGAAAGTCACCTGAGAGAAGTAGATGACGTCGAGACGCAATCTACGAGGGATGCGATCGTAGATGTGGCGTTGAGTAAACCGCCACCAGCGAGCGCAGCGAGCACGCAGGTCAGCATCACTCCACCGAGAGATGTAGCGGCTGTCTGTGTGCCTGTAATTTCGCGGCCCCGCGCAAGGCCCCAGAAGGCTACGAAAGGCGTAAAACGAGCGTGTGTTCGAATCGAGAAGGCTGCGTCGTCGATTTCGGTAGCAAAGCGAGAGCCCGGTCGCCCGAAGGGCTCCCGAAAACGCGTGAGTTTAGTAAATCCGCCGAATCTCTCTCCGCGTCGAATGTGTGCCACGCATTCGTAAGTCCCTCTCATTTTCCTCCCTGTTTGAGTTCAGGATGGATAAAGAAGAATTTATGCGGATGTCCGCCCATCTATTCCAGGAGCTGACTATTGGGGCCGAGGAAAAGCCAATCCCCTCGGGTCTCCATATCCGAGGTTGATAGGGAAGTGGTCCCGATCATACGTGCGCGGGTAAGTGCAAATTTGCGTCGCGTATACTCGAGTGGACCACCCCCGGTCCAGCCGCAAGAAGATGAGAAAGAAGAGGGCGCCGTCGCTCTTCAAGAGAGCGCGACACCACAAGCCATCAACGACGTTGAAGAAGAGGGCACCGACGCTCGGCACGAGGGCGCGGTGCCACGCATAAAGCAGGAGATTGCACAGGAGAAGAACTCCTGTGCAGCTGAGGAACCGGTATGCGCGGAGGCTTTGCCAGAGAGCCCGGGCCTTCTGAAGATAGAGGTAGCAGGCGAAGAGGGCGACTAGGTCCGGTAAAGAGATCCGTCGCCACGCAAGCTAGAGGCTAGATGTCTCAAGCAACTGTTGGATCATGCGCGAGTAGCTTCCAGGGCGAGCTTGAGCCTGGAACAGGAAGCTTTTGCCGCATTGGACGGCTTCATCGAGCTCCATGGCAATAAGCTTGCCATCATCCAAATAGGATCCTTACCTGTCCCTATGGTAGGTTATCGAGCACGATCATCGAGCTGTCACCATCCTGGTATCCAGCGTCAGGGAGAGGGGTATAACAAATTCGCGATTGAATCGAGGGTTCAATCGTTACTTCGGTTGTACGCTCGATCCGACGGCGCGCAAGCACCGAGGATGATGAGCAGGAC
>UELU01076816.1:2775-15906 GCA_900490025.1 Megastigmus dorsalis | reverse complement strand
GGTCTGGGGAGTTAGAGGCAGATTTGCCGGGTTAGACGGGCGAGCCTCCACGTTAGCTAGACGTTGATGAAAATCAACTAACATTTCAATCAGGTGAGCCTTTGATAGCTCAGCACACTGTGCGCGAAATTTATCCACAGAGTCGCCCTCTGTGGGGGGATGCGCTAAGGAGACATTTACTGGCTCCGGAGTAGAAGAGGGGAATGGGAGGGGCCATCCAGGGTCGGCCGTGTCCATGTTGGAAATATTCGGTGGGGATGCCCCCACCGAGCGAGGAGAGAATATAGATTTAAATTTATACGTTTTAATATTTATATGTTTTTGATTAGTGCTTACCTGTGCGACGTGACGACACGGTCCTTAGGAACTTCTCGCAGTCTTACCTGCGATGAATGGTCGTACTGCGTTGAGTTGTATGCGGTGGCTTCTCGTGAACGATGTTGCCCAGCGAGCGTACGAACTCAGAATGAATATGGACCCACGTGTCGAATCACACCTCCCTATATCCCCTGACCAACGCTTTCCTTACTACGTGTTTAGCGCCGTGGTGTTTAGCCGCCTGACGGTAGAGCGCCGTACTACTCTGGCCGCCAAATTCAAAATATTAAGATGAATACGAGAGCTCCGAATAGAGTACTACAGCATTATATAAATTTCAATACTTTGTGCATGTTTATTACAATATTATGAGAATTTTAATAACTTTTAAGCGTTATCTTTAATATTAGAGTATACGTTTGATTTTAAATCAAGTAAATGTTTATTTCGATAAGCTTTGAAGTAAAGTAGAGACATATAATTTAATTAAAATTTTTTTTTATTCATACTTAATATTTTGCATTTAATTGTACATTTTGCATACTTGATATTTTGCATTCAATTGTACATTAACGCTATGGATTCGTCGTTTACTCTTCGCTTAAGCATCCAATGTTTCATGTCATGGACGTGCACAAACGTATAACTCAAGTTCAGACTTGCATGGTGATTCGTGCATGCTCTGGAATCCTTAGGCAGCTTTTTCAATGAAAGACAACCCAGGTTCTCGATTTTGTACACCGGACTAAATACACAAATCGTTTACTTAATCTTTTGTTACAATTTAAAATTTATAGTGATAAATTACCTGTTTGGTAAAATCCTTTTCAGCCATTTTGATTTTTCAAGTCCCTTTACGTATACTGCTCGTGCATTTGAAACGATATTTTGCGCGGTTCGGCTAACCTCTTCGTACGGAATATTGCCTGAATTCCAACGTAGCCCGTGAAAATTACGTTCAAGCCAACGATTTTCGCATTTATTTTTTGGCAGCTGTTCATCGCATGAATATGGTAGTGCAAATATGAAAACCGATGGGATTGCATCTTCTCCAAGTGCTACAATAGCAATCTCCGTAAATACAAGTGTATTGGAGTCTGCCTTAAACCCTTGAACATCAATGAATGAGGGCGGATTAATAAAAAGAGACGCGTTTTACGAGATCCGTACAGTTCAACGGAGCGTTTCTGAAGAATACCTTCCTTGAATCATGGCAAGTGCAGAATACCTCAAGTTCACATCGCGATTACTATGGAAATCATATTTTAATATGATGGCCGGTGATGCCGATGCCGAAGACGTTAAAAGATGAATAGAGTTCGGTGACACAGCGCTAGAAAGCTCGAGCGTCTTGACACGTCCACGCTTATTCGTATCTGAAAAACAAAAACTTTAAGCAGCGATAGCATTGATAAAGACGGTTTTGTGCTTTTTTCGACAACATCAGGTGGTAAGCGTAAGACTTTCTACCGTTGCTGCTACTGATAGTTCATCTGTAAGTTGGTGTGATATAGAGAGTGCTTTTGAAAACCGTGTAAAAACTGGTGTAATAACGAATCGCAAGCATTTAGACTTGACAAAATTTTTATCAAATGTACGACGTGAGTTCATTACACAAATTAAAAAGGCTCTCCGGCAACATCTCGCGTTAAAAGTTAATACAACATTGGGAACCGAGTATGTGATAGCTATAGAAAGTGAAGTGAGTGAGGACATTAAACATTTCAATACCAAGGCTGTTGTTATCTACTCGACTGCAGACTTGAACGAATGGTTTGTAACGAATGTTGCGCAACCTATCGACGCCCAGATGGAGGAATTTCAAGAGCAGCAGTCAGGTTGGTCCTTGCGTGCGGTATTGAACTTAATCATCAACATCAATAAAAAAAATCCCATGAGAAGAAGTTCTTATATTCATTTACTCGAGTACATTAAAAAGAAAAAAACATGTATCAATGTGATTAACAAAGATGATCAATGTTTTAAATAGGCCATCCTCTCAGCGTTACATCCTGAAGCGCAAAATGTCTGTAGAGTTTCCTCTTACGAGCAATACAAAGATCAGTATAATTTCAAAGGGATAGAGTTTCCAGTCGATCCGACACAAGTTGGAAAATTTGAACAACAAAATGATGTATCAGTCAACGTCAACTTTTTAAAAAAGAAGTGTAATAGTTTTATCGTTTTACCACAACATTTGACTGCCAAAAAGAAGACAAAGCATGTTAATCTATAACTTGTGGAAAATGACTGTGTTGACGACGATAAAGAATAAGAAGAAGAACCATTTAATAATTTTGATATGCGAAAATGTCACTACGTATGGATCAAGAACTTGTCTCAACTAGTGAGAAAACAAATATCTGGACGGACTAATAAAACATATATTTGCGATCGCTGCTTGCATTATTTTCGTTCAAATGAAAATTTGACTGCGCACGTAGTTGACTGTGAAGGAATGAATAAATGTAAAATCGTGCATATCATCGTCACGAAGCGTTTAGTATCGGATACTACGTTATGTGCAGCTATGATGCTACTCAGTCGGAGTGCAAGGCTTATAGACAAGAGGTATTAGAAGATGAAGCTCCTGCCACATGGTTTTTAAGGAATATCCATGACATAGCCTTAAAATTGCAGGAGATTTATCGAAACCCGCGTCATGAGATCTCTAACTTTTCAAGAAATTATTGACTTTGGTAGAGCGCTCATATGCCACATATGCCGAAAACCTTTCACTGAGGAGAGTAAAAAGATCAAGGATCATTGCCATTTCACAGGAGAGTAAGTACTAAAATTATATTCACATTTATCATATAAAATAAAAACCATTCTTTACTATTACAGATATCGAGGTCCCGCGCATAACTCGAGTAATATCAACTATCAGGATTCGAGAACAGTGCGTGTGGTATTTCACAATCTAAGCGGTTATGATGCGCATCTCTTTATTAAACAGATCTCAACTTATTTTCCTGGACACGTGTCTTTACTCCCGCAAAACCAAGGAGAAAAATATATCATTTACCAAATACGTTGAAGGAACTGATATAAATCTTCGGTTTATCGATTCATACAAATTCATGGCCGCATCTTTGGATAAACTGTCATCTTATTTAGAGGAACTCGACATCCTCCAGCGAGTATTTGAGTGAGATGACAAATTCGACTCTGAGAAAATCTCACTTTTAAAAAGGAAAGGAGTCTTCCCATACGACTACATTACATCATTTGAAAAGTTGACATAAATCAAACTACCATCTAAAGAGGACTTTTATAGTAGTTTGTATGATGCAAACATTACTATCGAAGACTATGAGCATGCCAAAAACGTTTGGAACTCTTTTAGAATTCAAAATCTTGGGGAGTACTCAGATTTATACCTCAAAACAGACTTTTAACCGAAGTTTTTGAAAACTTTCCAAGCATATGTCTCGAGGCTTATGGATTGGATCCCGCTCATTATTACACAACAGCGGGATTGACTTGGGATGCAATGCTAATTAAATATACTGAGGTAATGTACGGTTATATAATACACTTATGTATAAATAAAATAAATAAATATTTTTATAGATTGAATTGCAACTGTTAACCGATATTGACATGCTCATGTTTATAGAGCGTGGCATACGCGGAGGCATTAGCCAGTGTTGCAATCGCTACTCAAAAGCAAATAATCCATACATGCAAGAAGAATATAACCCTAACGAGGAAACCAAGTATTTAATGTATTACGATGTAAATAACTTATATGGCTGGGCTATGACTTAGTTTTTACCCTATGGTGACTTCCAATGGGTCGAATTTACGCAGGATTGGACCATTTTCAATGTTCCTGATGATTATTCTACTGGTTATATTCTAGAGTAGATTTAGAATACCCCGACACGCTTCATGATGCACACAAAGATTTGCCATTTTGCGCTGAGCACATGGCGCCACCAAAATCTAAACAAATAAAGCTGATGACAACTCTTCACGATAAAAAGCGTTACGTACTGCACTATCGAGCGCTTAAGGAGGCTCTACAAAATGGATTAGTTTTTAAAACTATTCATAGAGTTCTAAAATTTAAACACAGTGCATAGTTAAAACCATACATCGACTTGAACAGTACGAAAAGAAAGCACGCTAAAAACGAATTCGAGAAGATGTTGTTCAAGTTATTTAATAATGCGGTATATGATAAAACAATGGAGTACGAGCGAAAAAGAGTCGATGTAAAGCTCTTGAATAAATGGACAGGGCGCTACGAAGCAGAAGCGCTTATCTTATGTATATTACTTTGCTGGAGAAGGGGTTAAGTCACCGTATGAAGAACTCGGAGTGGGGGCTCATAAATCACTGCATCCTGTGTAGAGTCGAGCCGCCGCACGAAGATAAGCTCGCGTCGGAGGAATCAGATCTCATTCAATCTTCAGGAGTCTTAACAGCCGCTGCTACATCATCCTGCACAGCTGCCGCAGTCAAGCCGCCGGATTTAGGATTTATGGTGGGGCAAAACCAATATACGCAGGCGTACAAGAGAAGCATTATTCAGTCGACCGACGAGGTATCAACCAAGAAATTTAAAAATACCTGATATAATCTCACTCGACCAACGAGGTTTCCTAAGAAGAAGAACATCGAATCATTATTATAGGTTAGTAATCTCATTTTGTTAACGTGTTCATTCATGTTCTGACTTGTATAAATTTCTATTACAGATGGACATCTCAACCCTTAACCAAATAGCTTGTGGCGGTTTCCTACCGACCAAAAAGATGTGTGATCTTGAGAACGGGAAAACCTACAGGGTCTCGAAGCTCAAACAAGTCAATACAAGATTTGGCCTGCAATTTGTTGCAGAACTGGATGAGGAAATTGCTGTCTTCTTACCGAAAATAATATCGGATGCTTTCAACAAGAACCCGGACCTGCTTCACAACATGCAAAGTGTTGTGAACAAGTACGAACTTTTCATGAAGTATAACAGTGATTACAGTGAATTTTTAAATTCATAAAGATTGTAAAAAAAGAAAGAATATAGACCATTTTTTAATTTTAAATACTTGTGTTTATTTATTTATCAAATACAATTTTATCATACATAATATAGACAAATTTTTTCTTATTTTACGATTATAATTTTTCTCTTATACAATTTTTAAAAAAAATATCTGTTTAAGAAATAATTACAAATCAGTTTTATCAACCCAACTGTTATGAGATTTATCAAAACCTAGCCATTTTACAAATATTTGATTTCCTCTTCGCTTAAGAACCTTTTCTATAAGATAAACATCTGAATATTTAGCCTTGAATAGTTCCTGCTCATAGAAGCCACCGGAGATGAGTTGATTCCTGTAGTCTTTCAGATGATACGTGATTGTACTTGTAGCTACTACTCGTACGATCGTGAACATTTCAGTTGACCCGTTAGGTGTCTATGCTTTTTCAAATATTTGTTTAGCGTTGCCCACACGTACTTTGTCGCCTACTTTGAACTTTGGTCTCTTTCCTGGTCTATGTTCTCCAATGAATTTTTGTCATACTTGGGCTTCGTTGGCGGCCGATACATCTTTAGGTTTCATACCAATAGTACAATGTTTTCGATTATTGTAAGCTGCTATCAATTCGGGCAATATGTCTAGCCACTTGCAATCTAAACTTTTTCCACAGTATATTTTTTAGCCTCGCAGACTAAACTTTTTCCACATTATATTTTTTAGCGTGCGATTGAAACGTTCGCATATCGATGCCTTGAGGTTGCTGTAAGTTGAGTAGAGATTTATCTTGTACTTTCGCATAAGATTCTGAAAGTCGGTAGTGTAAAATTCTTTGTCTCTGTCTGGATGCAGGTTCTTTGGTACACGATCTTTGATCAATACAGACTTCATAGCTGCTGCTACATTGACGCCCTTCTTATACCCGGTGCTCTCTCTATCTGTAGACTATCGATTTTTAAATCTAATTTCTATATCCTTCTACTATTCTATCTAAATTATCAAGTCTGCTGCTTAATCGAGAGATGAGCTCTATCAAATTATTTACTTCTATCTGAACTATTCGTTGCAGGTTTTCTAGATTAACAGCATCCTCGGGCTGTTGAGGAGCTGCATCATTGCATAATCGCTTATTTTCCACATCATAATGACCATCGTTTGTGAACTTATAGCCGATACCAGGAGGACCGCGAGTACCATCGCTCTGACCAAGATTACGTCCGAATACGTCCGAATACATGTTAATATACTGATTTACTTTGTTTCAAATGCATTTTCTGAATTTGACCTTGACCTGGCCTTCACCCTGACCTGACCGGGTCAAATGGACCTCGGATTCGGAATCAGCGACCTCGAAAACGTATAGATATCATGGTGGTATCTTTCGCATATACAACTTTTTTTTCGTGGGGCTGTGTTATCGAATGGATTTCATTCATATGACTCTGATTTCCAGCCCATCTCTTAGCTATGAGCAATTGTTCTTGGTCTACAAGTTCGTTCGGATCATCCTAATACACGTAATCCATAGTACTAACAGTTCTTTTAGCTATCTTATATCGAGGTAGAGATCCACCTTGTTTCAAAAATTCTCCTGTAGTTAACTTCCTGGTAATCTTAAACATTGTACCAATAATCTTATTGAATTTATTGCTACTACGAGCTCGAACAGTCTCATCCTTGTTGAATCTTTTCTTGTGAGCACTCGATACTTCTAAAATTTTACGATAGTTTTCGAGATCGATGAAAGTCACTTCCCTTTGATTTGGGTGTTTTGTAATGAGTAGCTCCATCAATCCAGTGGTTTTAGGATATTTTACACCGCTCACTACGACTTTATCACCTTCGAAGTAGATAGGTATATTACCAATGACAAATTTCTCGTTTTCTTTACGTATTCCGTAAACTTTATTTAGGTACTGTGTCTGATCCTGATTTAGCATTGTAATATATTTATCTAGCGATAAATCATCCACTTCATCGTCCTCACTAGCAGTGGTTTCAAATGAAGTTTTGCGAGCCAGTATAGTATCGTTCTGCAGATCGCTTTGACTGTTCTCACTATCAGCAAAATCTTCAACAACGGAAGTCTCATCGAGTTTATGAATTTTAGGAATGATAGGGCGATTTTTAGTAGAAGTCTCATCGAGTTGGAGATTATGAGGAATGATAGGGCGATTTTTCTTCGTCTCGGTACCGATATCCTGGAGAGGATCGATTATCGGCTTAAAAGTATCGCTTAAAATCTTGTCGGTAGTGTCTCTTCCAAACTTTATTAATCTACACTTGCGTTTAATCGCATCGTGAGCCTTCACGAGTTGACTAAGCACATTCTTCTCTCGTTGTAAGTCATCCATGTTAGCGTTATAACGTTTAACGACAGACTATCCTTGAACTTACACCGACGCTGTATTTATAGCAAAGCAGTCGAAACCCTTTCGATAGCAAACATTGTTGACTGCTCTATCTCTGTCAATGACTATAAACCCGTGATTGTCATCTTTCCAACATTTAGAACATAAATCTTTGAACTGCGTAAAAGTCATATCGCAGTTAACGTGATCGTTGTACAAGTGTTTCAAATTCACATCATCTTGTCGGAATATTGCCAATAGATTAACATTATCTCTGACTAGATGCTTGGGAATGTGGGCATACGTCTGACAAAGGTAGAAACAATCTGCACTCTTATGTCTACCCATGCAGAAGAAAGCTCTAACATTATTTTGCTTTTCACAAGCGGTATCGTCAAATATCATGATTGAATTGGGAAGCGCATGTTCCGGATCTATCACTTCATCATGCTCTTTAAATGGATAATACTGCTGTAGCATTTTATATTGTAGCTGATTCAGAGATTTCAAATAAACATACACGTTCTCGAATTTGACGCCATTGGGATGGGTGATGAGAGCGAGTAAGCTATTGGTCTTTCCGCAATTCGACGGACTGTAGAAGACAGCTCGTTTGCTATTCGGCAGTAAATCTCCGTGTCGATTGGCTTTTCGATCTGGCTCCACAATAGCATTGAAATTACCTACTGGGAGCTTGACTGGTTGTTCTTTAAAATCCATGCTCGCTGGACGATATCCGGACTATGACTGACGGTTTAGCTATAAATAGAGCTCTTATATAGCTGCGAACATCAGTCGTTCGCTGAACATTGAACAGTGATGATCGTATACAAACATCGAAATGGACGTGGTTTGATCGTGACTGTGGACCGAGGACCAAATTAGCCAAACGCTTAGCTCGAGGAGATCCTGGAATCAATCCTCTTGACACAGCCTGCAAAGATCACGAAATAGCTTATTCAAAAAATCGTGAAAATGTCGAGGTGCGGAACGCCGCTGACAGAGATTTTGCCAATAAAGCTTGGAAAGGTGTTTCAGCCGAGGACGCCAGTATCGGGGAGAAAGCAGCTGCTTTTGCTGTCACTAACGCTATGAAACTTAAATCGCGATTTGGAATGGGTATGAGAAAGAAAATGACTACACCGCATAAAGTGATTAAGGCTGCTTCTTTCAAATCAGCGCCGAGTAAATGTGCTCAAACAGTTATTCGCTCGGCGTTGAAGAAAGCTCGCAGTGCAGTCCAACAGGCTGGCGGTAAAGAGAATATTAGTATTCCACGCATTTTATCAGCTCCATCAAAAGTTGGTGGAGCTTTGCTTTTTCTCATACCCCTTTTTACGGCTTTGAGTGCCGTAGGTGCTCTGGCTGGTGGGCGCGCTGGTATTGCAAAAGTTGTCAACGACGCTAAAGCAGTCAAATAGCGCTTGGAAGAGAGTGAAAGACATAATAAAACTATGGAAGTGATTGCCTTTGGTAAAGGTTTATATCTCAAACAACATAAGAAGGGATTCGGCCTCTACCTCAAGCCGGAAAAAGGTTTAAAAAAAAAGTTTGAATTAAATTTACCTCACCGCACACTTACCGACTTGGCTAAAGCGGCTGACTTGATTAAATATGCTAAAATTCTAAAAAATAAAAGTTTCAGAGGTGTATTTATGCGAAATGAATTACCATCTGCTGGTCCACTCTATAGAATTTAGACGATGCCAGTGGTCCTGGAACGCATACTTCGATAGTTTTGGCGACCTTAGACCAGCTTTGGATTTGACATCATATATTAAAGTTGATGAGGTTAAATATAATTGTGCGAGATATCAAGAGTTTGATACTTACACATGAGGTCATCTATGCGTGGAAAGCTTTATAAAGACACCAGAGCTATAATTTACAATCATTATAATTCGAAGAGTCACGGGAGAATCATTAACTTAACTCTTTCAGCTAATTCATCTATCTTCGAAGCACAATACTTTCCTCCAATCGAACTCTCATCAAATAAGAACTACGGTCTCGGTTTAGTAGAACTTTTAACTTTTAATTCGATACCTAATATAGGTACTAGTAACAACAAGTTATACGTTGGTGAGGAGATTATTAGTTTACCAACAGGTAGTTACGAGATTTAGGATATCGATAAGTATTTTCGTAAAAGATTGGCGCAGAAGAATATTAATTTTTCTTTAAACCCCAACACCAATACACTTTGCAGTGTAATCAAGTGCAGTCATGAAATTGATTTTACTCCTGAAGATTCTATTGGTCGAATACTGGGATTTACTCCCCGCACTCTGCAACCAAACATCTCACACAACTCTGATCTTCCAGTTGCAATTTTAAAAGTCAACGCATTGAGAGTAGAGTGTAATATCACTTCTGGATTCTATATATAAACAGACGCAGAGTGCATACGATTTACGAATTTTTCCCTGCAATACCATCAGGATACAAAATGATCGAAGTTCCCTCGCACGTTATTTATCTACCAATCACCGTAAAGTGTATCGATCACATACAAATACGTCTAGTCGATCAAGGCGATAATTTGATTAATTTTCGCGGGGAAACGATCACAATCAGGTTATACATTAAGTCGATATAATGGGAATCGTTTATAACACAGGCAAAGGGTATATAAATAGATCTACATGGCATCCGAGCATCAATCGTCATCGAGGAGTCAAAGCGTTAACACGGCAGAACGTTCAGTTCCTCAAAAGCCTAGGATTAAAAATCGCCCCTGGTGGTAAATTACGTGTATAATCTTTTGCTCTCTACAACGAAATGGAAGAAATTCTAAACATACAGTCGGGTGTAACATTCGATGAGTCAGTGGTTCACTATGAAGTTCATGCTCATCAACCATATACTTCGTCAAACTTCAACAATAGCAATGAAATACGCATATCAATTCAACATCAAGATTTAAATCTTTTACCCTCACGTAGTTCTATACATGTGGTAGGAAGACTAACCAAAGCAGATGGAACTGCAGTGCAGAATACAAAATTAGTTAATAATGGTGTTTATCATCTTTTCGAGGAAATCCGCTACGAGATAAAGCAATAGAAATCGATAGATATAAGAACGTTGGTTTGACTAGTGTCATGAAAGGTTGGGCATCGCTCAATCCAAATCAGAGTTTGATTATCGAGAACGCGGGTTCGATCGATGTGGCAGAAACTCAGCAAATAACCAATGATGCGGGTTATTTTGACGTTTTCATACCTGTCAATATGATTCTCGGTTTTACTGAATACTATCGTAAAATCATCGTTAATGTAAAGCATGATAGCTTTGGTTTTGCCTGCATTAATTTTTAAGCCGTTGCTTGAAGCCCACGAAGCGAGTCGCTGAAGGTCCCCATTAACATCCCGGAGAATATTTCCCGTTTCGTTGATAGAACCATGGTAATAAATTGTTAGATCGTCTGCGTAAAAATAATATTTATAATTCTGAAAGCGGAGGGTGCATCGTTGTCGAAGAGCGAGTAAAAGGGCGGACCGCACAAGCTACCCTGCGGAATGCCGGAGCAGCGTACCAAAGGGGCAGGAACCTCACCTGCTTGATTGAGAAATCAATTGTCATAAGCAAGGTGACCAATTCGTTATCGATTGCCGTATAAACGTCGTCTGTAATTGTTATCAAGACCGTGTGTGTACCATGGTATCAACGGAATCCAGAATGCAGTGGGTCGAGTAGCTTGTTTTCAGAAATGTAACCTGCCATTTGTCGGTAGGCTACTCCCTCTAGTAGATTGGCAGTTGCACACAGTAAACACAGTAAACTGATTGGTCTAAGGTGATCCATTTCTATGGGCTGCCTGCGTTTAGGGAGAGGGAGGACCATTGCCTGTTTCCAGTCTGCCGGGAACACGGCGGATCGCAGAGAGCAGTCAAATATATTGGGAAGTACTGGCAGAATTTTATGCAGACATTCTTTCAAAAATCTCAATGGAATGTCATACTGCACTGACGATTTTCATTTACAACGCAAGTATTTGTAAGATGCTCTTGAGCACAATTTCCGCAACGGACCTTATTCTTACAATTTTTTGCTAAGTGACGGAAACGCTGACCGTTAAAAAACTGCTGAACGGAAATGTGGTCCCCTATTCGGCACGATAACCACTCGATATTAACTCTACGTTTCTGCAGAAGGCATTTCCCACACTCGAATTAGTTTCAATGATACACGATCGGCACTTTTTATTACGAGTTGGGTATAGAAAAAACAATTTTAAGTCGTCCTGCGATGCATCAGGAATGTTCTGCTCGAAAACATGCTTCACAATCTCCTCTCCGGAATGCTCAACGGGAATGTCATGGATAATGAGTCTTGGTTTTATTTCTGGTCATCTCTGATTTTCAAACCAATATCCACGAGTGCTTGACAGTCCTTAAGCGCATCAAGAGATTCGCCTTCGATAACTACTGAATTTTGTGACCTGGGAAAAACTCGTTGCACATTCACTTTCAATCTAGCGGGATCTACGAAATTGTAATGCTGCTTTAGTTTCTTTATAGGATGAAAATTTATCTTTTACCGCGTTACTGGGAGCGATAACAACCCGATCGGGCGTATTAATCGCGAACGATTTCCCACGATTCAACGAATCCCTACCAGTAATAAGCGCCCAGGAAGTAGATGCAGCGGACTGTGTTATGGCATTTGCATAATAGAGACCAGCTGAAGTTTGAGATGTCTGCATAGATTTAAAAATTGACTCCGAAGCACGATCAATATTACTGCACGCACGTTCGAAAACACTATTACAAGAGTCCCGAACGTTTTCCAATCCTAATCTATGTCCACTAGAAATATTCATAAGCGCATCGAATATTAAATTAACATATGTTCTGGTCCTCTTTTTCCTTCGGTATTCTTTTCGTTGGCTAGGAATTTAAGAAGCGCGTTTCTCGTCTTACTAACTATGGACATTATATCGCTCGTTTCATCGGCAGACAGCAGTAATGAATACTCGCTAAGATTGTCGTATACATCATTGTTTACATCATTGTTTACATCCTCTCTTTTGCGCTTCGCTCGCGATACTCCCGATCCCCTATAGTCGTCGTCATTCGAGGATTCGGACATAATTGGCTGATTATGAAGTTATATCTATTTCTAATAGGGGGCACTGCGAGACTGCCTATCGTGATGTCAGCAAAGGAGCCGTCCTTGGCTTAGTGGGTAAGGCGCTTGCCTGCTAAACAAGGCGACTCAAGTGGTCGTGGGTTCGATTCCCGTCTGGAGCCCGGAATTTTTTCGGGTTTTTTTCGGACGGAAAAAGTACCCATGACTGCGATATTGAAAGAAAAAGTCCCACTGGGCATTGTTTAAGAGAAAATAAAAAGTCCCTCTGGGCAAAATATCGAATTGAAAAAAGTCCCTCTGGGCAATATTGAAAAAGTCCCACTGGGCACAAAAGATTTTGAAAAAAGAAAAAAGTCCCACTGGGCAATATACAGTAT
>UELU01076802.1:916-15748 GCA_900490025.1 Megastigmus dorsalis | reverse complement strand
GTTCTGAGCGATGGAGCGGCGCATCCTGGAGGTTGTAGCGGGATCTTCTGTTGGTGTCTCTTGACCCTGAAAGAAGGTCCCGGCGCTCGTCGACGCGTATTTGCGTAGGCATAAAAATAAAAAATAAAAATAATAAATAAACGCTTAATATAAAACGGCCCGAGACGAGAGGTGGAGGGACATCCCTTCTGGCTGCTTATATTGCCTTTTAAGGCATTTTTAATATTTAAATTCGTGCGATTAACGTGCGAAAATCCGCCACGTTACATGGTATACCAAATAATCGAAACATTCATCACATTGAATCATTAAACAAAATTGATTTAAATTTTGATAATATCAATTTCCAATTGTTTGAATAAGAAAAAGAAAGAAAATAATAATACAACAAGAATATTTTATAAATTCTGATTCTAATAAAAGAGTCACGTAAAAAAAGGAAATATTGTAATATTCAAAAAGACAAAAAAGATACCAAAGTAGTAAATAAAAATAGAGCGAAACATATGCAAACATGAGTGCTCAAAAAAATGAATTATTAAATAAGAGTCGACAGCAGTAAAGTGCAAAATTAAGTCTAAAAAAGCAAATAATAATTTTAGAAAATAGGAAACAGCAGCATAGAAACGATATTCAATTGATGTATAAAATTAATAAAAATACTGCGGCTATATCAAATACTATAGTAAATGAAAATCTATATGTAGAAAATTATTTAGGCAATATGGATATTTATTGTCAATTTTGTAATGCGAGACATTTCCATTTTGAATTAGCATAGGATAAAATATTTACTAATTGTTGTCATAAAGATAAAATTTAATTATCTAAGGATCCTACATATCTTATTGAATTAAAAGAGTTAGCTACTGTTAATTCTTAAGGCAGTAATCATTTTAGAAAATTTATAAGAAATAATGCCTTAGAATTTGCAAGTTTTGGCGCTAAATATCATAATTTTCATACTAAAGGACCATATGCTATACGTATAAGTGATTAAGTTTGTCATAATACATATGCGTTACATCCTTTAGAAAATGATAATAAATGAAAATATGGCCAATTGTATATTTTAGACAATGAAATTGCAACGCAAAATAGGCTTCTTAGTGAAATTTTAATGTTCCACTAATTTATAGCGTGAATTTGATTCATTTATTCGTAAAATCAATCCTTATACACATGCTTACAAAATAATGTATGAAGTCGAACAGGAAGAAAATGATCGTTCTAAAAAACTTGGAATTAAGTCAAGAGAAATAAAAATGTTAATGAAAAGAAATCATAATTTAGATAAAAGACGGTATAATATTGCTTCATGTAACAAGATTGTTGTTAATTTAAGATTGGTGATAATAATGGTGAACCCCCTATTAAGAGTGATATTTTTATTTATTCTAAATATAAAAAACCGATCAGTATACCGTTCGTAAGTAAACATATAGACCCAATGGCATATCCACTTATGTTTCCCATAGGTGGTTACGGTTGGATGCCAAATATGGAAACAAATAATAATTCGAATAATATTTCGATATTCAGTATTATTCGTAGAAATTTAGTGTTCGAGACGATTTCAATCCCTTATTGAGTTTAGGTAAACTGAATTATATTGTCACGTATGATAACTGTCACGAGAGATTCTTTATCTCTCTATGTGGATTCTGTTCCATCCGACTTTCCGGTAACTTAATCGGGAAAGGAATTTGTGAGGGTGGGTAAATAAAGTGACGCGAAGACTAGAGAACTTGTTACTATGTTTATTCACGATAAGTCGATTGGTTCTAGTTGTGTTGCGCGGCGATTGGTCAGTCGTTCCTCGTTCAGATGTTGGGTCGTTCTCGGTTCAGATGTTAAGCCGTTCTCCTCGATGCGACCCGACAGAGCTGCTTTTATTATGATTCGTTAGAGGTGGTGGAAATAGTAAAAATCGCCTCGTGCGATTTTAGTAGAATCGGCAATTTGACTGTTGCCGGGTAGAAAAGTGCTGCGATTGCTGGTGCTTGCATTTTGAAGCGTGATCAGTTACGAGTTGCGCTTCTTTGGGCGTACGTCGCCGCATTTTATTGTGAAATAATATTTACGCGCCAATGAATAAAATCATAGGACAGCTAGGTGTCCTATGTAACACGACCGGGGCCTCATCACCTGCGCCCCCGCAGGTGCCGCAAGAATGCGCCCAAATGAGAGCTCGACGGCGTGGCAATGAAAACAAAGCAAGCTGATACAAAAAAAATGTCCTGGCTTGAGTACGACACTTGTAATGTTGCATTGTTATCGTGTAATCCAAAAATTATTTCTACTATTTTTATGACATCATGTAATAATATGTTGATTGATATTCCCCACGCAACATAACGAGGTAGTACAGAAGCTTACAATGGGTTTTACGTTATTTTACAAAAAGACGCACGATGTAGTATGCAAGTCTTGCGAAAGTTTACGCAAAAAAACGGCATGCTAAAAAGGGTATAACTTTCGTAATACATAACGATGTTTCTAATGTTATAAGACTTGATACATGGAAAAAGAGAGATCGCTAAAATAACAAATTGCGCAAGAAGCGTATAAGATTATAAAAATGACTTAAACAAAAATTCGCAAAATAATATAAGATTTCAAAATTTGATAACAAATTTGCAACAATAAAAGCATAAAAATGATTTAGACAAAAATTCGCATAAAAATAAAAGTACAAGATTTAAAAAATTGGTTAAGATGAACTTTCGCATAAAATTGATTTAGACAAGAATTCGCATAAAAATAAAAGTACATGATTACAAAAATTGGTTAAGATGAACATTCGCATAAAATTGATTTAGACAAGAATTTGCATAAAAATATCAAATTACAAAATTTTATTTAGCTAACAATTTCGCATAAAATTGGTTCGCAAAAAAATATAAGATTTCAAATATTGATTAAGACAAAAATTTGCATCAAATAATATAAGATTGCAGCAGTAAAAATATAAGATTACGGAGATTCCAAAAATGTAAATTTTTATAGAAATTACGTTACATGCGTCTGAAAATTAAATGAACAGTTGATTAAAATAAACATAAAAACTGTAAATAAGAATTCAAAAGGAAAATTCACATACGTGTTAAAAGTTAAAAATTTTCATCTTTGCAAGGTAGTATTGTGGATTGTAGTATTAATAGTAATGATAGTATTGTGGAGTGGTTTCCGATGACTAAGGTTGATGCCATGATCATAAAAGTTCTAGAGGGTATGTTTGCGTCCTTTCAATGTGCGTGTAATCGTTTTCTTGATGGATTTCTATTTTCTGTCCTGGGATTCTATTTTCTTCTAGGCTAGGTGGTCGATTGGTCTTGTTTTGGACACTTGGATGAACATACTCCTCTGTTGTGCTTGTTTTTTTTTATATTTTCGATAGTTTTTATTTCGCTTGGTACACGTCGATGTTGCTTTTTTTTCTGAAAACAATCTTTTCTTGATTAGTATAAGGGGACCCCCCTCTAATAATATTTTTCACGGAATAGCGCAAATAATTGCTATCATTATGAAGGATCCATCAAATATAGTTATTTCTTTTTATACCGGTTTACTTTATAGAATTACTGTTAATATACACAATTGAGAATTAATAACTGCATATCATTAGTCCAAGATTGAATTGTAAAATAATCTCTTGTGCTATGATATGATTCACCTCATATGGTAAATGTAAGAATATTATCAATTTTTGAATGCGTTGATGCTGGAAAAAATATAATGAGAGTTATTTGTTACTCTTTTTTATATTTCTGTTTTTTTTTGTTGTATAGAATGATTTTATTCTGTGCTGGTGACGTGTATTCTGTAAGTGCACAAAAAATGTCATTCGAGTGTACCCCTGTTGTATGCATGCTCCCCACATTGTCCATTAGATCTTTTGGTTCATTGCATTTATTTTTAAAGAAAACGGGGTTTTATTTTGTGAAATTTCACATGCTGCTTTTGTTGATTAATCATGGCCCTTATCTGGTCTTTAATCTCATGCGTAATGTTAATATTTACGCTTAAATAGCGTTGCCAAATGTATTGGCATGTGCTCCTCTTTTTGAGAGCAAAAGCAATTTGTGTAACACAATTGCAGCAACTAAGGCGCATGAAGGTCGTAATGATCCTTTCTATGCGGGGTTTGGAGTATTGTACTCACGCCGGCACCGTAAGGAAACATTTATACGTTTTTCTTTACCTTACCCTTTCCTTTAGTCATATTCAATTCATGACTGTTTCATTTATTCATCTTTCACTGTCGAAAGGAATATATTTGGTGGAGTGTATTATTATACTTTCCTACCTTTTTACACATTTATTTTCCTCAAAGACGGGACAAGGGAAAAATTTATTTATTATGATTTAAGTTCTTTCTTGAATTTAATAATATTATTTTTCACTCAATAAGTGAACATGTTTCTCTTATATATTTGTATTTTTTCTTTCGTTTTTTTTTTCTTGAATATTCCCTGGGAAGCTGCATAATGTTTAAGGATACATTCCGTACAATATGTGTGCTCATGGTAACATGACTATGTAAATTAAAGTGATTTTCCTAGTTAAACATCTGTGTGTAAGACATGTTTGCACATAATAAAATTTATTTTTTAATAAAATTGTAGATTTATACTTGTGAATAGAATGTTTAATATTGTACTTCATTATATTAATTATCCTTTGCATGGCCTCTAGTTTAACTAATAATTTATTTACTTTATTCTTTTTTTCTTTTGATTATAAATTTCTATACGTCAAGAGAATATTTTGATTTGTGTATTTTATATGAACAGTTTTTATATCTAATTATGTATATGCATATGTTGCTTCTGAACTTGAAAAAAAATATAGATTGCGTTTATGAGAAAAAATATTTTGTAATCATGAGCATAAATGTATTAAATGTATATGTTTTAAGTAAAATATCATTAAAAAAACTTTATGGTTTCTAGTTTTCTCCTATATGTTGTTATATTTGATAGCTTTAACTTTGTAATCGTAAATAATTATCGAAATTTAATCGAAAAAAAAATTTTTTCTTTTGGGGGTAGGCTAATAATTTTGAAGTTATTGTAATTGCCTATAATTTGAAGTATATCGCTTTATCGTTTTGTTATTTTGAATGCAGTTTTTAACTATATATTAATTGTTTATTTCTAGATTTATTATTTTGAAAGGTATGGTTTATTTAAAATTTGATTCTAAATCTTTATTAATTTCTATGAAAATCCGTTCAATTTTAGTCTAGCTATTTTTCCCTCCAAAAAAATAATGATAAAAATATGTATGTAGCATAGAATAAGATAATTTGTATAAAAGGTATTCTATCGTGAGTAAACTATATATAATATGCGATGTCTAATATTTATTAAGTTGGTGCAGCGCGTATTTGCTTTGGCCCTAGTAGTCGATGGTATAATAGTCGATCGGGGTGTTCGTGCTGCTATACTTGCCGCTGCAAGGGCGAAAGAACGCGTGCGACTATGCCGCGGCCTTAGTAGTCGATCGGGGTATCCGCGCTGCTATGCTCGCTATGAGAGCGAGGGAGGAGATAATAAAATATTATATTTAAATATTTTAGATGTGATAATAACTAGATATGCAAAGAAATCATTCGATAATTAACTAAAGGGACATAAAAAGATCTTTCATTTCTTCCCTTTTTCTAAAACAAAAATTGGTACTGAAAATGTCATGAAAATTGGATAAATAATTTTCTGGGGCACCCAACGCGTGGGGGACAAAATGTTCTATTTGATAGTAATATTCTTCTGAGGCGTCTGACGATTGGGGGCCTTACAAGGTGAAGGTTTAAACTAACTTGAAAAAGGTTTCTTTAGTTTTTGTTAAATACGTTTTGTTATACAAGTATATATATTTATATAAATGTTACTGTTTTCATTCTTTTGTTATTTACTTTTTTATATATTTGTATTTTTTTTTGTTTTTTTGTATGACTGTCCGGTTTTTTTTTCTTCAAATTTATTAGTTCTGACTTTTTTCTTTTTTTTTGTTATGTTTAAGGTCACAGTTTTCTTTCCTTTCTTAATATTTTTAGGAATACTTGAGATACATTTTAGATGTATAAATAGATGTATTTTAGTATACATAGTTTAGTAGTATAATTCATGTATAAAGAATTATTTAATTCATAGAAATTTAGTGGTAGTTTCGTTTAATCATTTTAATTATTCAGAAGCTTTAGCACTTGAATGTACTTTTTTGTAGAATCGTCTTTGAAATATTGAATTCATGTAATACAATTGAGAAGTAGTTTCGCGGGATCAACAGGGAGATTCAAAGGCTTTGGTACTTTCTTTGAAATATTGAATTCATGTAATACAATTGAGAAGTAGTTTCGCGGGATCAACAGGGAGATTCAGAGGCTTTGGTACTTATACTTTTAAATAGAAAAATTATTTTTGAAACAATAAAATTATATAGTACAGCGCAAGGGTAGTTTCGCATGACCAACAAGGAGGTTCAGAGGCTTGGGTACCTGCTGTAATGCAGTGCAGCTGAGAAGTATTTTTGCATGATCGATCAGAGTGATTCAGAGGCTTTAGTACTTGCTGTTAAATAATTCAAATATTTTTCTAACATTTGAGCACTTTATGTCAATGTAATTGCAATAATTAAACTTTAGTTTATGAATATTTATACATGTCTGATGACTTAGAAACTTGCGCACATGATAGCAGAAATGAAAGTAATCTCAAGTACTGCTTAAATAGCATTGGTCGATTTATCGAAAGAGCTTAAAATTTGCTCGAAGAAAATATAAGGACAGATTTGATGAAATAGATTGCGATAGAAATAGACAAAGGAAGCAATAGATAAAAAGGAAAAAATTCTGAGCCCAACATGACACATAATTATTATTTTTATTAATTTTTTTTTCGACATATCTTGTTATGGCTGAGCGTTTAAATGTTCTTTGTATCTTGAATTTTTAAACTTCCTCCGATTTTTTGGATCAATAGAGATTTCGCCATTTTTATCTGATTTTTTAGAGCATTGCCTTTTTAAAAAACATGTGCATAGTAAATTTCGCAGTTTAGCGTGTCATAGGATTTTCTTTTTTCTCTAAATACTTATTTTAATTAGTGATAAATTTGATTATTTAAAAATTTTGTTTCATAATATGGACCTGCCTTGCACTAGGCAAAATTACCTTATTTCTCCATTTCATAATCGATTTTACTCAGATCCCCGGTGGATCTACTACTCACTCTCTTTTTTGACCACGGGAAAAGTCTGGAATTCATTGTCTGTTTATTGTGTATGTATATATTTTTTTTGTGTTAGTTCCAAGTTTTGAAATGACCCGAGCTGGCAGACTGGCAATTTCCGAAGATCAGCCTAGAATCTGCTCGTATGGTCTTTTGTTCGAAATTTTACAACTACCAGGGCTGGTAGACTGACTAGATCTTGTAATTTCTTCTCACTGTCTAACGCGACAAAGGAACTATCGGTTATTGACCGTAGACCTTAGCATGGTGTGGAATCAATTGCATAACGATCAGCCTCGAATCCGCTCGATGGCGCTGCAAAACTTTCGGATTTTTCAAAGCTTCTAGTTGTATGAAGAAAAAAAATGTTGTGTCTGTCTACTGTATCTGTGTATATATTAATTTTTGAATGTACTTATTTTACCGCGTTGCGATGGAGTGTAGAACGGAACGAACGCAACTAAAACTTCGACAATTTCGCGTGAATTGTAAATCGTTATCGAAATAATTATAAGATATGTTTTAAATCGCGAGGAAGGGTAACAGATTCCCCGAGAAAAAAAATATAAAAATGTACTTACATGCACAGAGTTACGAAGATGGTGATGTTCTTGCAGAGTCGTGTCATTCTTCCGTCCCGTCACTTCTTGTTAAAAAAAATTCCGATTTTCGTACCCACGTCCCTCACTGACGAAACCCCATACTTAGCACCAAAAATGTCACGTATGATAACTATGACGAGAGATTCTTTATTTCTCTATGTGGATTCTGTTCCGTCCGACTTTCCGGTAACTTAATCCGGAAAGGAATTTGTGAGGGCGGGTAAATAAAATGACATGAAGACTAGAAAACTTGTTATTATGTTTATTCACGATAAGTCGATTGGTTCTAGGCTTAGATCGCTAACCTTCGTGGAAGGCGCGCAAACGAATCGTCCTTCGACTAGCAGAATTTACACTCCAATTGCTGCTCAACGAAGCGCCCGCACCCTCGCCCTCCGAAGCCCCTCCGAAGCGTGTGCGCTGTGCAAGGGACAGCACTACACCGGGCACTGCAGTAGTTTTTTGAAATTGGACCCAACTGCATGCAACGAGGCAGTCACGCGCGAGAGGCTATGCTTCAATTGCCTGAGGCCAGGCCATACTGCTTCGTCCTGCCCTTCACGCTCAACCTGCCAAGTCTGCCGCCTCACCCATCACTCGCTCCTTCACCACGCCGATCGGAAGCGCGACGGAGGCTTCATCAATTCTGCGATCGAGCCGAAACGCCAACGAAACCTCATGACTCCCAAGGCCCCAGACAGCCAGTGTACGGGATCGTCACCATCCGCCTGACTAGCCGTCTTGCCAACCGCTCTGGCGAGGCTCAGCACTGACCATGGAACCACGATCAACGTTCGAGCACTACTCGACCCTTGTTCGGAAATCACCATCGTCTCCATGAAACTAGCACGACGACTCAGAGCCCCGTTGGAACCACTTCATCTCAATATCAGCGGCGTAGGTGGGCGGCAACTAGATCGAGCAAGGACAAAAACCCGGCTGACGCTCAGTGCATGCGACTGTCGAAGGCCGATCACCATCGACGCTCACTGCATCTCCAACCTTAGCCTCACCACTCCCACCTTCTCGGTGAGTCGAGACGTTGTAGCCAGATTACAGAGACACCTTTGGCGGACAACCAGTTCGGAACTCCGGCGCCTATGGACATCCTCGTCGGAGCCAACGCATACGGAGCACTCCTCGAACCAGGACTCATCAGGGACGGAGATCTCGTTGCGCAGAACATAACGATAGGCTGGGTCGTCGCGGGCAAGGCACCGAGTGACAGCGCGGCCCTCTCAACATCATCATGCCTCACCGTTCACAGTGAAGTAGAGCCACCATGGCATCAGCACCTCGCCGGTCTGTTGCAACGGTTTTGGGAGGTTGAGGACGTTCCCAAGATTCATCGGAGATCCCCGGACGATCTCGACTGGGAGCGCCTATTTCAAGATCGATACCGCACCTTAGAAGGAAAGTACGTGGTTCGATTATCTTCCAAGCCCAACACCATCGCGCTACTTGGAGAGAGTCTGATCAGTGCACGAGCCAGTCTAGCCTCGTTGCACAAACGCCTTCAACGAGACTCCGAGATGGCGACGGAGTATGACCGCTTCATGGCCGAATATCTTCAGCTGGGACACATGAGGGCCATCGAGACGCCCAGCCGAGAGGAAAGACAGCGACCCGCCCACTATATCGTGCACCATGGAATCTGGCAGCGGGGCGACCAGGGGCGACGACTCCGAGTAGTTTTCAATGCGTCGAGACCCACTTCCACAGGCTACAGTCTGAATGACGCACTATACACTGGGCCCAAACTTCAGGCACATCTCGCTTATGTGTTAGTGCGCTGGAGACGTCATCGAGTGGCATTCTACGCAGACATAAAAATGATGTTTCGCCAGGTCTGGGTGAACGAGCAAGACGTCGACCTCCAGCGCATTTTGTGGGGGACATGTGGAGCCCAGCCAAAACACTATCCGCTCCTGACTGTTACATACGGGGAAGCATGCTCGCCATATCTGTCACTAAGAGTCCTACAACAACTCTGCGCCGACGAGGGAGCCAACTTTCCGGCTGCAGCGCCAGTCGTGCTCAAGGACCGTTTCGCCGATGATATCCTCACCGGCGCGAACGATGCGAAGTCAGTTACTGAAGGCCGGAGGGTTGGGTTTCCATTGAAGAAATGGGTCCAACACTGCCGAATTACTCGACGACCTTCCGGAAGAAGATCGGCTACGACCCATATGGGTGCAACTCAGCGAAGACGGTCTGGTTAGCAAGCTCGGCGTCCACTGGGATCCTCAGTCCGACTGTTTCCGTCTTACTATGCCAGTGACGACCCCAGCTGAATACACCAAACGAACAGTCCTCGCGACGGTCGCTCGACTCTTCGACCCATGCGGTTGGCTCGCTCCCGTTGTCCTCGTAGCCAAACTCTTAATGCAAGATTTATGGCGAGCACACGTCGGTTGGAATGAGGCCATTCCAGCACCGATGAACAGACGGTGGACGGAGTTCATTGAAGCCCCCCCGGAAATTGAAGACCTCTCAATACCTCGATGGATCTCCTTCAACTCGGCTCGTGAGATCGAACTCCACGCATTCGCTGATGCCAGTCAACGTGCTTTAGCTGCAGCTGTTTACATCCGTATGTCCATTTGTTGATTACCAAGACCAAGCTAACACCCCTGCGGAGTTTGAGAACTATCGCGAATGGGACATTGCCGCGCATGACAATTCCACGGCTCGAGCTCCGGGTCGCATTGTTGGCGGCTCAATTACTTCGATGCACTACCGAATTGGAAATACCGTCCGACAGATGCTTCGCCTGGAGTGACGCTAAGGTTGTTACACTTATGTAGTGCAACGCGTCTGGATCATCGGTGCTAAGAGGCGCCTCCGAGACGCACTTCAGAGATGCGTCATTCGTACCTGCGCTCGCGCGCAGCCCCTCACTCAATTAATGGCAGCGTTACCTGGAACTCGAGTCACGCCCGGATGGGCCTTCAACAGCACGGGCATTGATTACGCAGGGCCGTTCAACATATTGGCGTCAAAGGTTCGCGGCCGCCACACCACCAAGGCCTACGTTGTGGTCTTCGTCTGTTTATCCTCGAAAGCGCTCCATCTCGAGCTGGCCGGGGACATGACCACCGATACCTTTCTGGGCGCACTATCAAGATTTTACGGTCGACGGGGCAGGCCGGCTGAAATCTGGAGCGACAATGCGACATATTTTCACCGCGCCGAGTTCGAGTTATGCAACCTGCTTCAACAAGCAGAGCTGGACTGGGGTCGTGTCGCGGACTCGTTGGCTGATCAAAGCATCGCCTGGCGGTTTATCGCTCCTGAAGCTCCTCACTTTGGAGGTCTCTGGGAAGCGGGCGTGAAGTCTGTCAAGTCTCACCTTAAACGGGTCGTAGGCCTACACTGCTCGTAAGTATTGAGATGGTGTTGAATAGCCGGCCCTTGACCCCAATTACCGGAGACCTCAATGACATGGACGTTTTGACCCCCGGACATTTCTTGGTGGGCGGTGCGCTGTCTGCACCGCCTGAACCGTCGGCAGCACCCTGTGAGTTGGACAATCTCACATACTGGAGAGTTGTACGTGGAATGCGGGACAGCTTTTGGACTCGATGGAGCCGCGAATATCTCAACACCCTCATGCAACATCAAAAGTGGACCGGTCATCGAGTGAACCTGCAGCCGGGTGCATTGGTGGTGGTGGTGGACCCCAGCCTCGTGCGTCCTACTGGTCAGTGGCCTCTGGCCAGAGTAGTCCGTGTCCATCCCGGCCCCGATGGCCTCGTTCAGACCGCTACTGTCAAGACTTCCACCGGCGAATACGTCCGGCCGATAATCAAACTCGTTGTTCTCCCGATTTCCCATCCGACTCCCACTGTCGATCCGCCTCGTCAGAACCCCATGGAGGGTGGTGCACCATCTAGCGAGGGATGAGTATTCGTTCTAGGAACAAGGCGGGCGGGATGTTTGTTCTTCGGGTTGGCACATAGCCCGCGCGGTGGCGCGGCGGTCGTCCAGGAGCCGCTTTCGGCAGGCGGCGCGGCCGCCTCAGTTCAGTTTGTTGTCAGCAGCCTCATCGACGAGACCTCCTCGGATGGCAACAGTAGAACGGCGACCGATCAAGGAGGTTGTAAAGTGAAGTGCCTCAATAAATAAGCAATTTCAAGTGAAAACACAGTTTTTATTACACCTCCTCTATCCAAGTTCCAACATCGAATATAGTTAATGCTTGAAGTGCATTTAAATCTAATATACACTATAGTCTTGCTAGCTGCACCAGCAACTTGAATTTAGCTCAAACTACATATACTACTATATACAAAATAGAAGCAGTGACCATTGTAATTATTAAATTTATTTCTTTTTAGGATTTCTTTATCCATCTCTTTTGCTTGTTCATGCCTTACGTATAAAATACATACCTAGTCGCATACATAGAATATATATAAGTGAAACTTTTAATTAATTGAAGAAGAATTTAAAGATCTGCTATTTTACTTGTTCATGGTTTCTTCTATAACTTTAAGATGAAATTAAATTTCGACAAACGGAGAACGGGACTTTATTCTATGAGAAATTTGCTATCTGGATAGATAATAAAAAAAAATTTTTTTTTGAAAATTTTTAGTTGTATACCCCCCTTAAAGATCTAAGTAGGTAAAAGCTTAAATTATTCAATTAAAAAATCTGGTTTTGTTAAGCTCTGAAGATTCAGCAAATTTTGGGGTCTACTTAAAGTGTAGAAAGATACATTTAATATTAAATTTACTATGTAAATAATCAGGAGAGTAAATAATAGTTACGTAAAAGGATAAAAATACTGTAAAATCAATAATGAATTGAAACTTGCTTAAAATTTGACAAAGTTAAGAAAAATTAAAGATTAGATTAACGAAAATACTAATAAACAATTCGTTTACTGCTCGAATTACTCGAACTTAATTATCGAACCCAATTTAAGATACAAAATTATACGTAACGAATGCAAAACCTTAGGTTTATAATAGCGCTTCGTTCATCAAGCGCTATAAAACAATGTAGGTGCAAAGCTATTCGATATGTACACCTGCTATTCGGCCTTACAAAATTTCAGAGTTCACCAAGATTTTGCACTGCGTTATTTCATTTCTGACAAGACATTGTCTGAACTTTAAAGCTGAATCGTATAAGATCATAGGTACGAATCAGAATCTTATTCCTAGAGGAAGATAATTAACACACTTATTAAGCTACGATAATAATTTTTATTACTTGAAAAAAACATAAGTCTCAAAATGAAGTAGAATGAAAATTTCCATACCTTATTGGATGTTTTTTAAAACACTTTATCTTAAAGAAGTCATTGATATAGCTTCGAAACTTTAGCATAACAACAATCAAATACGATTATTCATAATAATTTAATTTGATCAATTAATTAATTATCGAATGTTTTGGAGAATACACTAAAACCAGAACAGTTAAATGAAATCCACTTACAACAATTGATTTAAATTTTTAAGATGATATAGAATCATTTCATTTACACAATTACCTACGATTCGCCAGTGATGCTGTGCATTTTCATACATTATGGACACACACCAGTTAGATTAAAAAATTAAATTCTATACTCCTCCCTAAAAATAGGAAGTTTCAGTACTGAAGGATTAAAGAGTATTACTTTAAAACAATTTTATTTAAAGAATTATTTATTTTTATATCTGCTGATATTGGTTTTCGAAAATAATTATAAAATTTTAAAAGTGTCATGAAGTACTTGGAATATCTTAAAAGTGTGACTGATTAAACCTCATAATCTCAAAGATCAAATAATTAAGTTACTTTATTTATAATAAGCAAGATTATTTACAATAAGCTTATTTAACCCTTCAACGCTGGGATTAGTAATTTTTCTTTGGCACTGTAAGCTTCTATGTAAAGTCTTAGAAAACATTCTAAATACAGTAATTCCTATTATTTCAAGTCTCATCTTTCAATAGCCATCACAAGAACTGGTCTATATGGCGATTGAAAAAAGGTATCTCGTAGTTTTAGAATAAAATGCGAAATTTTTTGAACACTTGCAGCGTCGAAAGATGCAAAGAAAAAATGTACGTCATTGAAAGGAATTAGGATTATCTAAAATAATTCAATTTACACAAATTACCTATGATTCGCCTGTAAAGAGGGGTATTTTGGTACCTATTACATTCTCTCTCTCTCCCTCCCTCCCTCTCTCTCTCTCTCTTTCTGTTTTTGACGGTGCGCGGATCACGCCCAGAGCAGACGAGTTGATTTTTATAACTCACCATAACAGCGATTTCATTAATTATTTAGTTGCTGTACACATGCAAAAAACTTAGAGCCTTCATAAGCATCCTCTTATTAATCAGTAGTCTTTAAAATCAATTTTCACTGGCGTAATGGGCAGGACAATCATCGTGCATGTAGACATTATTACGCCGATTTGCGGGCATATTGGCCACTACGTCTGGGGGAAAGACCAAATCCGGTAGTTCTTCACGCAAGAATTGCAAGTAATTTTCACCATTCAGTCTTTCCGGAGAAATACTGGGCCAATCCGAGAATCGAAGGGAAATATTTTATTAAAATTTTATCTTGGTGGATCTTTTATAAAATAAATTAGTTTGTCTTTTTTATAAATCTTTAACAAATTCGAAAATTTAGACGTCCTATATTAAAAATTGTACGCAAAAGCGTCAATAGTAATTAAATAAATTGTTTCAGTTATATTGAATTAAACAGGAAAAGTTACACAAAAAATCTACATTATATTAATTTGCGTGATGTGTTATGTAAGTTTCTGTAAAAATCCCCTTAATACTGTAAAAAATATTGCGAGATATTTTTTTTATCAATAATTGGAATCGCATTATATCAACACTTGATTTGATGTACTTGATGTCATTCATTTTTTATTCATTTTATTTTTATGGGCTATCAAAGTGGGTAAAGAAGCGTATCTACGTACACGTCCATTATAAAATTAAAAAACTCTCTTTATAGTACACATATACATA
>UELU01076801.1:905-17030 GCA_900490025.1 Megastigmus dorsalis | reverse complement strand
CACATACATTTACCTTCTTTTTACGCGAGTGTAAAAGTACCTTATTTCGCGCTTATTTTGGGCCGCTGGACATTTCACGTGTAATGCCTCATATATATTATCAGAGTTGTAATTATAAGTTTCAAAAAGTAATTGCAAACAATTAACCACTATAATTTTTAGTGACTATGAGCGTCAACTTGTCCCACCTAAATTTTTAAGCGGTACCTTGACTTATAGTAGAGTGGCATACTCTTATAATCCTAAAAATAGATGTTATACTTTAAAAGAGTGGAAAATTATTTTAAAATTTTAAGCGTATATAATAAAATATACATTTTCAATCTGTTAAATATATTACATTTTCAATAGAAGTGTACAGTAATTCAAAAGAAATATACTCAAATTTAAGAATATATGTTTTTTTTTAACCTAAAAACTTTCTAATTTAAATAATGTTTTTCGAAAACACATATACTTATTAAAGGAAATAATTTGAACTCTTTTAATATAGCACCATTTCACATACAGTAACATTAAGAAAAAACTCATTTTTTATATTTAAATTAATTTGTTTAAGAAAATATAAAATAAGAAAATATTCAACAAGGATGAGTCTATTCGAGCTCATAATAGCAATAAATTCAATAAGATTATTGGTCCAATGTTTAAGATTACCAAGAAGCCAACTACAGGAGAATTTTTCAAACAAGGTGGATCTCTACATCGATATAAGATAGCTAAAAGAACTGTTAGTGCCATGGATTACGTGTACTGGGACGATCCGAACGAACTTGTAGACTGACTATAATTGCTCATAGCTGAGAGATCAGCTAGAAATGCGAAGTCATACGAATGAAATCCATTCGATAGTCCAAGAGCTTCGCGTAGCAGGCTATATATATTAAAGATTTGCGAGAATGTATGCATTTAAAAATGAGCGTTGACGTATTCAGACGTAAACTTGGTCAGAGCGAAGGTACTCGTGGTCCTCCGGGTATTGGCTATAAGTTCACCAACGTTGGTCATTATGATGTGGAAAATAAGCGATTATGCAGTGTTGCAGCTCCTCAACAGCCGTTACAACGAATAGTTCAGATTCAAGTACATAATTGAGCAGCAGACTCGATAATTTAGATACAAAAGAAACAAGCAAAGAATGAATGATCAAAGAGCAGTGCTAGTGGAAGAGTCCACAAACCCGCCAGATGCAATTATCTACGTCGAAAGTTTGACGTACATGGCTTGGACGAGACTTGGCAAGCTGATTTGGTTGAAATGCAACCTTATGCCCGAGAGAACAAAGGTCAGAGATACATGCTTAACAGCATAGATGTTTTTTTCCAAATATGCGTGGGCTGTTCCTGTAAAGAGAAAGACTGGCAAAGATGTTGCAGTAGCTATGAAGTCCGTATTGATCAAACATCGAGTACCAAAGAATCTACATACAGACAGAGGCAAAGAATTTTACAATACTACTTTCAGAATATTATGCGAAAGTACAAGATAAATCTCTACTCAACTTACAGCAATCTCAAGGCATCGATATGCGAACGTTCCAATCGCACGCTAAAAATGTAATATGGAAAAAGTTTAGTCTGCGAGGTAATCATAAGTGGCTAGACATATTACCTGAATTGAGAGCAGCATATAATAATCGAAAACATTGTACGATTGGTATGAAACCTAAACATGTGTCGGCCGTCAACGAAGCCCAAGTATTGCAAAAATTCATTGGAGAACATAGACCAGGAAAGAGACCAAAATTCAAAGTAGGCGACAAAGTACGTGTGAGCAACGCTAAACAAATATTTGAAAAAGTATATACACCTAACTGGTCAACTGAAATATTCACGATCGCACGAGTAGCAGCTAGAAGATCAACCACGTATCATCTTGAAGATTATAGGAATCAACTCATCTCCGGTGGCTTCTATGAGCAGGAACTATTGAAGGCTAAATATTCAGATGTTTATCTTATAGAAAAAGTTCTTAAGAGAAGAGGAAATCAAGTATTTGTAAAATGGCTAGGTTTTGACAAATCTCATAACAGTTGAATTGAGAAAACTGAATAGTAATTATTTGTTAAACAGATATTTTTTTTTAAATTGTATAAGAGAAATATTATATTCGTTAAATAAGAAAAAATTTGTCTATATTATGTATGATAAATAAATAAACACATGTATTTAAAATTAAAAAATGGTCTATATTCTTTCTTTTTTTACAATCTTTATGAATTTAAAAATTCACTGTAATCACCGTTATACTTCATGAAAAGTTTGTACTTGTTCACAGCACTTTGCATGTTGTGAAGCAGGTCCGGAATATTGTCGAAAGCATCCGATATTCTTTTCGGCAAGAAGATAGCAATCTCCTCGTCCAGTTCTGCAACAATTTTAAGACCAAATCTTGTATTGACTTGTTTGAGCCGAGACCCTGTAGGTTTTCCCGTTCTCAAGATCACACATCTTTTTGGACGGTAGGAAACCACCACGAGCTGTTTGGTTCAGGGCTGAAATGTCCATCTGAAATTTATACAAGTTAGAACATGAATGAACACGTTAACAGAATGAGATTACTAACCTTTAATAATGATTCGCTGTTCTTCTTGTTAAGAAACCTCGTTGCTCGAGTAAGATTATGTCAGATGTTTTTTGATTTCTTGGTTGATACCTCGTCGTCGGACTGAATAATGCTTCGCTTGTACGCCTGCTTATATTCGTTTTGTCCCACCACGATTCCTAAATCCGGCGGCTTGACTGCGGCGGCTGCGCAGGATGATGGAGCAGGGGCTGTTAAGACTCCTGAAGACCGAATGAGATCTGGTTCCTCCGACGCGAGCTTACCTTCGTGCGGCGGCTCGACTGCGCAACAAGCAGTGATTGGTAGTTTATCAGCCCCCACTCTGAGTTCTTCACATAGTGACTGAACCCTCTCTCCAGCAATAATCATCGCCATTTCCTCTAACATTATTTTGGAATGACCCCATGGTAATGTGTCATTTGAGTTGATCTCTAGAAAGCGTTTATCATTGTGAGCACTGAGAGCGATCTTTGTTTCGACTTCAGTGTATAGCCGATGATGTGGAGATCTAATACTTTTCTGTTCTCGCGTGAGAGTAGCGTTATCATTTAAACACTTCATATAATCTTGAAAGGTTACAGTCGCCTCAACCATTGAACTTTTTACACTTTTCGCTTTCTTTATTGGCTTCTGGTTTCTGACTCGGATACTGTACATCTTACTCCTTAATCTGGCAAACTCCAACATAAGCTCTCCGTTGCATTCATCTTTCATTAAAACTACAATTTTTTTATTTGCTCGTGGTATATTGTATGGGTTAATTTCAGGGTAATTGGATGTTTCAAATTCTTGAATATCATGCTTCATCAAGTTATAAATATCAATGTTTTTGACCTTATATACCAATCTATCTGTGTCAGTATAAAGCAGATTACATTGATCTCCAAGTCGATTCAGCATATAGTCATAGTGAAATCGGTAGACAAGAGTCTTGGATATATCGAGAACAGATAATCCAATATATATCGGCTTCTTGATATATATCTCTGATCGCAACAACTGTATCGCTACAAGAGTTGCATAAAAAATTGAAAACTATGAAAATTTGATTTGGCGATAAGCGCTTCTGCTCCGTAGCGTCCTGTCCATTCAATCACGAGCTTTACATCCACTCTTTTTCGCTCGTTCTCCATTGTTTTTCCACATACCGCATTATTACGTAGCTATGAATATACATATTATTCAATATCTATGAATATTTTTAAGTATTAATCCATTTTGCAGAGCCTGCTTGAGCGCACGATAGTGCGGTACGTAACGCTTTTTATCGTGAAGAGTTGTCATCAACTTTATTTGTTTAGATTTTGGGGGCGCCATGTGCTCAGCGCAAAACGGAAAATTTTTGTGTGCATCTTGAAGCGTGTCGGGGTATTCTAAATCTACTTTTAGAATATAACCAGTAGAATAATCCTCAGGAACATTGAAAAAGATCCAATCCTGCGTACTTTCAACCCATTGGAAGTCACCATATGATAAAAACTGAGTCATAGCCCAGCCATATAAGTTATTCACATCGTAATACATTAAATACTTGGTTTCCTCGTTAGGGTTATACTCTTCTTGAATGTATGGATTATTTGCTTTTGAGTAGCGATTGCAACACTGGCTAATGCCTCCGCGTATGCCGCGCTCTAGAAACATGAGAATGCCAATATCCGTTAACAGCAGCAGTTCAATCTATAAAATATATATTTATTTTATTTGCACATAAGAGTATTATACATACGCATACATTACCACAGTATATTTGAGCATTGCATCCCACGTCAATCCAGGTGTTGTGTAATAATGAGCAGGGTCCAATCCATAAGCCTCGAGACAGTTGCTTTGAAAGTTTTCAAAAACTTCGATTAAAAGTAGAACATCTGTTTTGAGGTATAAATCTGAGTATTCACCGAGATTTCGAATTTTGAAAGAGTTCCGGACGTTTTCGGCATGCTCATAGACTACGATAGTAATGTTTGCATCATACAAACTACTATAAAAGTCCTCTTGTGATGGTAGTTTGATTTCCTTCAGCTTTTCAAGCGATGTAATGTAGTCGTATGGAAAGATTCCTTTCCTTTTTAAAAGTGAGATTTTCTCAGAGTCGAATCCGTCATCTCGCTCAAATACTAGCTGTAGAATGTTGAGTTTCTCTAAATAAGATGACAGTTTATCTAACGATGCGGCCATGAATTTGAATGAGTCGATAAACCGAAGATTTATATCAGTTGCTTCAACGTATTTGGTAAATCATATATATTTCTCCTTGGTTTGCGGGAGTAGAGAAAGCGTCCAGGAAAACAAGTTGCGATCTGTTTAATAAAGAGATGTGCATCGTAACCGCTTAGATTGCGAAATACCACGGGTACTATGCTCGAATCCTGATAGTTGATATTACATGAAGTATACGCGGGACCTCGACATCTGTAATAGTAAATGATAAATGTGAATATAATTTTAGTACCTACTCTCTTGTGAAATGATAATGATCCTTGATCTTTTTACTCTCCTCAGTGAAAGGTTTTCGACATATGTGGCATATGATCGCTCTACCAAAGTCAATAATTTCTTGGAATCTCCTGCAACTTTAAGGCTATGGCATGGAGATTCCTTACAAAACACGGTGCAGGAGCTTCATCTTCTAATGCCTCTTGTCTATAAGCCTTGTCCTCTGACTGGGTAGCATCATAGCTGCACATAACGTGCACATTCGTGACGTTGATATGCACGCTTTTCATCGTCGACGGGTTCCAACAAGCATTCAAAGTCCACGTATATTACAAACGGCACTGAATTTTGATGTGAATGATTCTTAAATGTCAGAGTACTTTTTTCTTTCGTAGGGAGCACGATTTTCCATTTATTCATTCCTTCACAATCAACTACGTGTGCAGTCAAATTTTCATTTGTACGAAAATAATGCAAGCAGCGATCGCAAATATACGTTTTATGACCCCGTCCAGATAATTGTTTTCCCACTCGAGTCGAGACAAGTTCTTTATCCATACATAGTGACATTTTCGCAAATCAAAATTATTAAAAGGTTCTTCTTCTTATTCTTTATCCTCGTCAACATAGACATTTTCTATAAGTAAGAGATTCACATGCTTTGTCTTCTTTTCGGTGGTCAAATGTCGCGGTAAAATGATGAAAATATTGCCCTTCTTTTTTAAAAAGTAGACGTTGACTGATATATCATTTTGTCGTTCAAATTTACCAACTAGTCTAGGATCGACTGAAACTCTATCCCTTTGAAATTATACTGATCTTTGTATTGCTCGTAAGAGGGAACCCTGTACGCACTTTTTACTACAGGGTGTAACGCTGCGAGGATGGCCCATTTAAAACATTGATCATCTTTGTTAATCACGTTGATACATGCTTTTTTCTTTTTAATGTACTCGGGTAAATCGATATAAGAACTTCCTCTCATGGGATTGTTTTTATTGATATTGAAGATTAAATTCAATATGGCATGCAAGGACCAACCTGACTGCTGCTACTGAAATTCCTCCATCTGAGCATCGATAGGTTGCACAACATTCGTTACAAACTATTCGTTCAAGTCTGTAGTCGAGTAGATTACAGCAGCCTTAGTATTGAAATGTTTAATATCCTCACTCACTTCACTTTCTTTAGCTAACACATACTCAGCTGTTAAAGTTGTATTCACTTTTAACGCGAGATGTTGCTCGAGAGCCTTTTTAATTTGTATAATGAACTCATGTTGTGCATTTGATAAAAATTTTGTCAAGTCTAAATGTATGCGATTCGTTATAACACCAGTTTTTACACGGTTTCCAAAAGCATTCTTTATATCACACTAACTTACAGATGAACTATCAGTAGCAGCAACGGTAGGAAGTCCTGCGCCTACCACCTGATGTTGTCGAAAAAAGCACAAAACCGTCTTTATCAATGCTATCGCTGCTTGAAGTTTTTGTTTGTCAGATACGGACAAGTGTAGACGCGTCACCGAGCTCTATCCATCTTTTAACTTCTTCGCCATCGGCATCACCAGCCATCATATGAATATATGATTTCCATAGTAATCGCGATGTGAACTTGAAGTATTCTGCATTTGCCATGGTCCAAGGAAGGTGTTGCTCTCCAGAAAAACTAAGTTGAACTATGCTGATTTCGTAAAAGTCGGTTCCTTTTATTGGCCTGTAATTAGTGGGGGGTGATCGCGATTGGACAAAAAAAGTGGTGGGATCGCGCGTGCGCAGTTTGTTCGTAAAGCTTATAAAAATAGTTCGCGCTGTTCGCAACGCTCATTTATTAATCCACTCTCATTCGATCAAGATGGAATACTTCATCGATGTTCAAGGGTTTAAGGCAGCCTCCAATACATTTGTATTTAAGGAGATTGCTATCGTAGCACTTACCATCGGTTTCCCTGTTTGCAACACCATATTCATGGGATGAACAGCTGCCGAAAAATAAATGCGAAAATCGTTGGCTTGAACGTAATTTTCATGGACTACGTTGGAATTCAGGCAATATTCCGTACGAAGAGGTTAGCCGAACCGCGCAAACTATCGTTTCAAATGCACAAGTAATATACGTAAAGGGATACGAAAAATCAAAATGGCTGAAAAAGATTTTCTCAAACAGGTAATTTATCACTATAAATTTTAAATTGTAACAAAAGATTAAGTAAAGGATTTGTGTATTTAGTCCGCTGTACAACATCGAGGATCTGGGATGTCCTTCATTATACAAGCTACCTAAGCATTCCAGAGCATGCACGAATCACCATGCAGGTCTTGATGCTGATGCTATGAAACGTTGGATGCTTAAGCGAAGAGTCAAAGACGAATCCGTTAATGTACAATTGAATGCAAAATATCAAGTATGCAAAATGTACAATTGAATGCAAAATATTAAGTATGAATAAAAAAAAGATAACGCTTAAAAGATATTAGAATTCTCATAATATTGTATAGTAAATATGCATAAAGTATTGAAACTTACATGTAATATGATTCGAAGCTCTCGTATTCATCTTAACATTTTGAATTTGGCGGCCAGAGTAGTAAGGCGCTCTACCGCTAGGTGGCGAAACACCACGGTGCTAAAGACGTAGTAAGAAAAGCGTTGTTCAGGAGATATAGGGAGGTACGATTCGATACGTGGGTCGAAGTGAACTTTGCAGCCCGGATCCTAGAGTGCTCCTCGAAGAAGTCTCGGATGTGTCGACCTGCTTTTTGCTCTTGGAGTTCACCCTACGAGAAATGGAAGGGGTGTAAAAAGCTTCTTTCCTCTATGTGGTCGCAGCACGATACTCCTCCCGCGCGTATTTCTGGCTCACTCAGAGCAAAAAAATACATTTAAAAGAACATTAAGTGCCACTTCTGGCTGAGCGCAGACGACAGCGGGCAGCGGGCAGCGAATAGCGGACAGCGGGAATTGGCTGCAAAATGATGGGGAGCGGGCGGCCTGACGCATGCATGAGCCACTCGCGCTAAATGTTATGTCGTTTCTGGCTCACTGCTTCTTACAGCTCAGCGGAGAGGAGAGGTGTGACGGGCACACGAGCTGCGCTTTGCGCTTTGCGCTTTTTTTCGCGTGATCGCGTCCGCATAAATTTTATCAATATAGAGTTCGGACTCGATAGATCGCTTGTATTATCGCGTAGGGCCTTTCGCGTGATTCGCGGTTTAGTTTTTTATTCGACTCGCAACGGTAAACTATACAGCCATGTAATGGACTGTGTAATCTCCAAGAGTCGTATTTTGTTTTTAATTCTAATCTTAATCACGCTGGAAAACTGTACAGCCATACAATGGACTGCATCGTTATCACGGATTATTAGATTGATTTTTCAGTACTTTTAATTATTTTAGCGCGATGGAAAACCATACAGCCACGTAGTGGACTGCGCAGTCGCCAGACAAGGAAAAAAAGATATATATTTTATTCTCGCTTGACTCGCTACGGACGACTACACAGCCACGTAATGGACTATGTAATCTCCAAGAGTCGTATTATTTTTAATTATAATTTTAATCACTAGGAAGATTACACAGTCACACAATGGACTGCATAATCATCATGGATTATTAGATTATTATTTTTACTGATTTTAACTACTCTAGTAATTGGAAGACTATACAGCCACTCAATGGACTGTACAGTCGCCAGACAAGGAGAGGAGATATATTTAATAAATCGATTGCTATATAGCTCTAAGTAAGGATTTATTTAAAGAAAAGCTCTCAGGCAACCCGAGAGAGTTTGAGCTCCAGGAGCTGTAGCGAGCGAGTGTCTCTGGTGAGGCGGCGCAGCGCCTTTTATACTCGTAACAAGCGTGGAAAAGGGTTATCCCCTCGGTGAGGAGCTTTTCCCTCCTCCACGCCGTTACGAGTTTCGGTGGGGCGCGCTCGCCCAAGCTCGGTCTGGCTCATCGGCGCTCGAGCTTTTAATATATACATATATACATTTTAAACTTTCGGTTGGCGCGCGCTCTTATATAAAAAAATATACGCTTACGCGTGGGCTGGGCGTTACAGAGGAGACGCTTCTGCCTCATCCGCAGCAGGGAGAGCCAGAACGCGAGGCCAATTTCGGCTCGCAGTCTCTTCTAGGTGTGCGGGGGGAGAGAGAGAGATAGAGGAACACGGTAAGCCAGAAACATTAGGCCGTTTCTAGCTCACTGTCTCTTCTAGCTCTGCGGGGAAGAGAGAGATAGAGCAACATGGTGAGCCAGAACCGGCCTAGCTTATCTATTCATTAATTTGCGTTATTTAACTAAAAATTTAAAAGAGGATAATATTTTTAATTTTTTTTCTAAAATAAGATTTCATGAGAAGATTATTAAGGTAATTAATTAAAATTCAGAAAATATGTTAAGACATAGAGCTTCAAATATTACTTGGTTTATTTAATTAATTACGAAGATTCATCAAAGTTCACGTAGGCTTCGTGACCATATTTGGTGTTACCGCATGCATGTGATACATCCCACACTGGAAAATAAAACTTCAATATTCAAATTATTAATATTACAATTAAATTAAAAAAAGGGTAAAAATTTGAATGTCAAGTCTTCATTCCCCAGTTTGTGTGTTATCCTTTTTATGACATCAAGTTAATAGAGTTAATTTGAGCTTAAGAAAATTATGAAATCAAGTCTGAAATTACTATCAAGCATTCGATTTGTCTCAGTACTGCAAATTAGATAAACTATTTCTTATCGGTTTCGAGGTATATTCCAATTTTTTATGACAAAAATTTGGCTGAAGAAAGTTGTGAAATTATCACAGAAATAGCCAAATATTCTGTTTGTCTTAGCAAACAGAATATCTTAGATTGTAAATAATTTTAGTTATTCCATTATTTTTTCTCTGTTCAATTTTTTAAAATATCCTTAATCTTAAAATGAATATGAATATTCTTGGCGGTACTTAACTTATTGAATAGGTTGATAATGATCTATTAAATTATTCAATATGCATTTCTGAAAAAATAAAACGATGTTACTCTTTTTGGGCGCCAAAAAACGTTTACTTGTTAGATAAATTAATATGCACGTAAACAATTATCTTTTTCAACTTCAGAGAGTAGATAACTTTGTAATTTCTCTAATTGATAAATGTTTGTATATTATTGACGAGAATATGACCAGCGATGTGGGCTCTGGATTTCCTTCGAGCTATTAGAAAGTACTTTTTATGAAAAATAAAGTAATGAAAAAAATTAAAATAATAATTGTGATGCACATATAACAGCTATTTTATAGATAAACTTTTTATTTTTTGTTAATTCACGATTTATACTTATTTAAGAAAGCTACAGAGATGCTTACTCTAAATAATGATTGTGCATTGATATTAAATAATTTTATTTGTACTTATTATTATTAAGAAAATCTTCCATGCAAAAGCTGATTTGACTCATTTTTAGGGTTAAATGTAACTTTTTTGCTTTCAATTAATTTCTTTTATTATTTTTATGTACCAAATCATAGTTTTTGAAAATGGTAAATATTCATAAAATATTTATCTTTTATTACCAAAAGTATCAACTGTATGGTAACTTTTGCAAAATAATTAATTGAAATTGATTTTCTATAACACACTGTATTATCTGCGTGACAATGAAAATGTCAAAAACTTCGATTACATTTACCCTAGTCGTACAAAATTTTTTTTAGTCACTTTTGAACCATTATTTAGCAGTATGTTAAGTTTTATCAAAATCTGTACGGTAATTCTATACCGACAGTAGTACCATAGTGGGCTTTAAGGCAGGTTTGCGGTGGATTTTTTTGGTAAAATCATTTTTTTTTTATTTCATTATTCGATAGCAATACTATCTAGAAATATTTTAAAACTCATATAATTAGTTCCTACGGCCGGGAACAGGCAGAAAAGTGGGCAGCACCTACCGCGTTTGAGCGCGCGCGCTCGGCTGCTCCTGCAGCGGCCGGCGTTGCGCTGCCGCTACCCCCCTCTCCATCTTTAATCCTAGTCCTGCTCCTATCCCCCTTCGTAAATAGCAGTTTTGGCGGCCATTTATCTAATTCAGTGCCCGCTCAGAACAATAATGAAAGTTTTAATTCTTGTGTTTGGGCCATAGCTCCAAAACACACTTTTTGTGAAAAAAAAATCATTGAAATAGCAGCTTATACAGCAGCATGCACTTTTAATGAAGGCTTCAGTACAGTATTAAAAATAATGAGTGTTATGGGCGTAACAATAGACAGTGAGCCTCAAAAACACGCTGAGATAGGCAATGCAACGCACGTGCGGAAACCCGAACGGGTTGCTTCTCAGGCTTCAAAAGAAAGCAGGGTGGCCCGTAGAAACGCTAGAATACGAGAAAATAATGCATACGAGGAAGCTGAAGGAGTTATATATGGAGCTGGCATCGCTGATTGAGTGTAAGACCCTTTTTTTCTCAAATTTTCATAAAAAAAACTTTGAACGCGTTTTTCTCGAAACAACGCTTTTCAACTCTATCGACACGATTTAAAAAAAACTACTGCACCGATTTAGTTGAAATTTGAACAGCTTACTCCTGATATATGTTCTTTTTGTATGATCTAGGATTATAACGATCAATAAATTTTTCAAAAAGTTATAAACTATTTATGTTGCAAAAAAAGAGCCAAAAAATTCAAAAGTCCGCCATTTGGTTTTTGTTCGGTAAAAATGAAATATCCTAGACTATGCAATAGCCACAACTATAAGTTTTAAGAATCTATTTAGTTTTTTGATTTCAGACGATCCGTTGGTGAGATATCGTGTCGACAGTCAAACAAAAGAACAATTTTGAGGCGGCCATTTTGTCAAGAAAAATCCGTAAAAAAAAAACAAAAAAAATAATTTTATATCTTCAAAATATATATTTTAATATGTAAAAAGTTTGAACAATAAAGATTATTTTTTGTATGAAATAAAAATTATTGAATAAATAGGGCAAATCCACCGCAAACCTGCCTTAAAGGACGCCGCACAAACGTTATGGATGCGGGGTCTCTGCGGATTTGTGTGAAATTTTGAAAAAATGTTGTTTATGTAATCCCGAACAAAAGTTCGCATGGCCGCAATTCCCGCTGAAGCAAAAATTTTTCTCCAGGAGACCTTAAAGTTGGGTACTTCAGGTATTAGTCAGACGCTAAACCACAACAGAATCCCGCGCTCCAGTACGCATAGTACAGTGTATCGACCTAGCAAATTGAAATAAAAGCACCCATTTATTATTCTTGACTTTTTCATTTATCGAACCCAGCTTTGATAATTGATTTTCGAATATGTTTTATTTTGTATCGAATTTAATTTCCAGTTCATAAAAAAAGAGAACAGAAATCAGTAATTTGAAATAGCTTGGAGAAACAGATTACATTGTTATATTTGTAATAACGCGTTTCTACCTGCGCTAATCAATAGAATAGATAGAGATGGAAATGATGCAATTAGGGAAGTCGCTATATTTAGATGTGATGGTTTTAACAGACCAGCTTTTCACATAAATGAGCGAACAAGACTTTGCGTAAATTGCTATGAATCTGTTCCTGATGAACAACGCATAAACGATCCTACATTCCTTCAACTAAATGTTTCGACACAAACTGCATATCGTACCTGCCTAATATAATTAAAAATAGATTTGTTGATGTTTCTATGTAAGCTAAGACATGGGCCATCTGATGAATTTATGCAAGTCATTTTAGAATTTCAAGTAGGAAGGCAACAAGTATGGCAGTTTCTACTGTTCGTCAACCTTAAGGGGGTGTCAAAGTCCTACAGTTACCACTCAAACTGTTTTACCGATCGGATATGAATAATTAGTAATAACTAAATAAATAGGTAAAATTAGGCAAATCCCAAATATAGGTGCACTTCGTCTATTAATTATCTATCTTCTAGCAAAATTTCAAGTGAATATTTCAATGGCACCTTCAAAAATTTATGCACCGAAAAAATAAGTATTTGCACCGAAATAAGTGCATTTTTTCGGTGCAGAAATTTTTAAGGGTGCACTTGAAATATTTACTTCAAACTTTGCCAAATGATAGATAATTCTTAGAGGGAGTGCACCTGTATTTGGAATATTCATAATTTCAAGTATTTATTTAGCTATATCGAAATATTGAATATCCAGTTGATAAGGCAGAAACTGTTTTATCGGTCGGATATGGATAGTTAATTATAACTAAACCAATACTTGAAATTATGAATATTCCAAATACAGGTGCACACCTCTAAGAATATCTATCATCTGGCAAAGTTTGAGGTAAATATTTCGAAGTACACCCTTAAAAATTTCTGCACCGAAAAAATGCACTTATTTCGGTGCAAATACTTATTTTTTCGGTGCAGAAATTTTTGAAGGTGTCGTTGAAATATTCACTTGAAATTTTGCTAGAAGATAGATAATTAATAGACGAAGTGCACCTGTATTTGGGATTTGCATAATTTTACCGATTTATTTAGTTATTACTAATTATTCATGTCCGATCGGTAAAACAGTTTGAGTGGTAACTGTAGGACTTTGACACCCCCTTAAAGGCGACGTTTTGTTCCCGGAAACATTGGTTTCGATTCAAATACAAGAGAAAATTATATTGCAAGACATGTATCTGAATTTGTTAATGAATTGTATAATGCTAATCCGCCTACCCCTTAGGGTATTGCTGCGATTGTTGGACTAAAAGTAGTAATTTTCGGAAAGAAACGCAATTTAAAATATCATGATTTGAATGCACAGTAATCAGTTAAAATAAATTCAATAGTGTAGGGGGAGAATAACTCCAATTGAAAGAAAGTTATTCCAAAATGCTTCCACAAGTTCAAGTAAACACAAAAAGTTACGGAGCACACTATCTAATCGCCATAACCGGCGACCTCATAAACATAGACTTCGAGAACGACCGAATTCCACTCCTAGACACAAAAAACTACGCAGCGCACATCCTAGTCACCATAATCGTCCACCCTATACACCTAGACGTCGACTATTAACGAATACACAAACATATAAAAATACGAATTGAAGCCTGTAACTAAGGTTAGTCTGTAAATAAACGTAAAAAAATGTAAAGAAAGATTATAAATCATTTTTTTTAACTATTACTTAACCAGGCTTGCTAAACCGGTTAAGAAAAATGTGTTTAAGGTTCTGGGCAAATATTGCTCAAGTCATCAAGCAAAGAATGACCACAAAAAAGCTTTTTTTTCGCAGGGGTTTGCAAATTGTATAGCGACCTTGGAAAAAAAAACATAAATTGGTACATTACTTGAAGTTTTTGAAAATTTTCATAAATTACCTTTAATTATGGGTTGAAATTATCCCAAAAACTAGAAAAATAAAAAAATAATAATACATAGAAAAACAATTTTTATTGTATTGCTGATTTCACCTCCTCGGAAGGTTTATGTTTCCTATTTATTGATATTTTATTGGGTTATTCCCTAATTAGGAGTAATATTTGAAAATTTTCAAAAAACTAAAAGTGCAAAAAGTTTTGTTAAGTATATTAATTGAATTTGAAATGTTAAAAACATAAAAGTATCGAAAAAAAGGTGGGATGTAATAGTTCCCTTTCATTGCGAAGAGTTAATATTATTTATACCTGAATGATATGCTAGCATATAAAAACATAAACTTTATGTAAATGAACTACAATGTGAAATTAACTTCAAGATTATTGAAAGCAGCATATTATTATGCATAAATCTATTAAGAAACTTACTTCAGTACTCTTAAAGTAGAATTTTTCTCCATGGCTTCTGCCAATCTTTGCGCAGTCTTATCTGTGAGTCCTGTATTTGTTAAACTCAAAGTTTCAAGGTGCGTATTAATTTCTAAAGCTTCAAATAATTGAAAGAATTTTTCATCCGAAACATTCTGAAATTTAAGTTTTCACATTAATATAATAAATTTAAGATAAAATATGGAAATGAAGTACAATTTTTGTAATACTTTAATATTGTTCCAGTTCAGATCAACTAGCATGTGATCATCTTCACGGGTTCGCTTAATAGATTCGTCGACATCTGTATCATTAGGAGGATCTACAGGATAAATTTTTGGCTGACTAGCCTTTGTGACACCATCCCAGCCTAATCCAACTGGTTGTCCAGAGTTTATTAACGATGCATGATATTGATCTTGATTCATCATTGAGTGAAAACCAAGAATAGCTGAGAAAACAAATACATTTTTGTAAAGCTTTATTGAAATGTACGCTTAGAACTTTGCCTGATGATAGATAATATATTTATGAAGGACACCTGCATTCAGGATTTACATAGATTTAAGTAATTTTGAAGCTGTACCAATTAAAAATATAGAACGAATCGATTTATCACCAATTATTTACCACTGGGTCAAAAAAAGTAAAAAGGAAATCTAAAATTTGTAAGTAACTTTTACAACCCCTGTTAAACATTGTCAGAGTACGCTGTTTTATCTACAGCTATTGAAGCTGCTTAAAAATGGCCTTCTTATTTTCAGGAAGCATTACGTTATTTTCTGTAAAAACAATAGCAATAACGTAAAAAGTACGTATTATGAAACGCTTTACTAGGATGTCCGATTATTTCCTCAAATTAAGATTCCTATGAATTTGAATATTCTAATGTTTGTCCTTCCTGAAGAAAAATTTTCATTGAATTAAGCATAAATAAATTATTTTATTATTTTAATTGAAAACAAAAGCAACGACTTGTCCATATAATACGAAATATTACAAAAGAGCTCAAACGCACCATAAACCTTTGTTTCATTTCTTACGTCCCTATTAGTAAACACGTACTCGGATACTAACTTAACCCATTAATGCGCAAATGCACATGTTTGTACACAGATTTTCAAGCACGGAATTCTATTGGAAAAACAAAGTCATTTTTATCCGAAATCCTATATAGGGGGTTTTCGAGGGTGCTCTTTCCGAATCTGCAACTTATTTTGTAAAAAAAAGTCATTAAGTGTATTATTTTTGAGTTTTTTTAAAAAAAAAACGAAAAATTTAATAAAATTTTTTTTTTTAATCTATTTTTGTTACTGTTTTAGTTTTTGGATAATTATATTACCGCCAGAAATCGCGGTCCGAATGTCTGAAGT
>UELU01076739.1:5929-38642 GCA_900490025.1 Megastigmus dorsalis | reverse complement strand
GCAAGCATAATATTACGATTATTTTATAAATTACTCATACCTTATATGTATACTTATCAATTATTTAATTATAACTTTATTTGTACTATGCTATATTTGCAGTGAAAAAAGATTTATTTAATAACAAAGTAAATTGAGCTGATAATACTGGTTATTCATATTTTAAGTTAGTAAACTATAATGGTATATAAATAAACTAATTTTTTTTAATATGGGACTTAATTTATTGCATTACAAAATTAATTTAATTACCAGATTTATGAGATCCTAGTACTTTGTTAATGCAATAAAACTTTTCTGTATATATATATATAAATAAATGAATTTTATAAACATTCTTTCACTTTATTTTTCATAAATGACTCATATTAGACGAATGTTTTCTGTCTTTATGATACTCCGTTTTGCGTAAGAATCAGCTTTTTTGCAATTAAGTATACTTAAATAATTCAAATGGATAATATCAAATTACTAATTCAAATTACTAATCACCATATACGGAATTTATTTGTATAATTAAGTTAGGTGATTAGAATGATTTTTATAGCATATATTTCTGTCTTTCATGCTAGTAAGAAATTAGTGGACAAGTATATGATCTATAGCTAAGTGTGGTATATATAGATCATTTTTTCGCTTTTTGATTCAATTTTGATTTCGCGATCAATATTGAATCGTACTAGTCTTAGCGGCGAAATATAAATCATGTTAGTCTTCGCGGCGAAATCCGAATCGTGCTAGTCTTCGCGCCGAAATATTACAAAGTGTTAGTCTTCGTTACAAAATTGAAAAGTGTTAGTCTTCGTAAGAACCGTCGATATGAAGACGAAATATATTCGCAAGTGTATATGTATTGCACAATCGTTTTAGACACGTTTAACTGAAAATTAAAATGAAAAAATGACATTTTTTAACACGGTATTGAGTAATTTGTTTCCTGTAAAATTTAATGTTTTTCGTAATCGGAAATTGCGGCATCGCATTACTGAACTTATGCAGCTTTAAAACGATGGAAAATCGTTAACCGCTTGTTAAGTGCAGATAGGCAAGGCTGATTGCTTTAAATTATTGTAATATGTATGTATCCCTCACCGTTTGAACCGATCAGAGCCTTAAAGTAGCTAAAATATGTACTAGTTATTTTCAAAGGATAGGCAGGGGAAAACATTATGTTCCATTTTATGCTCAGAGTACAAATATATTCACAATGTATCCGTTCAATATATGCTCCATAAAAACGTAAATTGTATGGAAAGTCATTAGCAATTTTAATTGCTTATTTATACGTTGTTTTCAGGTCAACTTAGAGTTCAAATTAATATTAAGCCTATGGTAATGGAGTTTCAATAATATTCCCGCATTCTATTACCTATTAACTTTTGTCTTTAGCTAGGGTTCGCTACTCGAGAAAAAGTTTATAGTTTTAATGCATTTTTTTTTATTAAATGAAATCGGAACACAAGACAAATACAAGGAATCTCCTTTGAATGAAGTTTAATAGATGTCTATAAAATTTATTATCGGAAATCTTTATTCTTTTTTATTTACTTCTTTTTTTATCGTCTAGCTTTGAATCATTTTGTAAAAATATAAATACTTAGCGAAAGCACACACCAATTGGAGTAAAGCATAAAAGAAATCAAAAAATTGTCGATAATTAAAGTAACTATTAACGGAAAATGTTTTTATATTTTATAATGGATATAAAATAAGTCTTTTTACAAATTTCATAAAAATCGTCTAAATGTGTGGTTTTACTGTAAATGACCTTTCTAAATAATTCTCAAGAAAATAAAGAACATTTATTTCTTTGAATGGCCATATTTAGCGAGGTTTCCTTTATGTTGACAATCAACTAGTTATTGGTATCAAAATACTTCATATTAAATGAACCGTATTATATTTCAAGAACAAATTTAGTAAAAACTAATTATAGTGCAAGAAAAAAATTTGAAGTTCTTCTCAATTATTTTATTGCTAAAATACAAATAATAAGATAACAAGCTCGTCATTATCTCAATTTTTAACTGTACCTATAACATCAATTAATATTATTTTTACTGTAAAAGCTTGTTTTACATTTATAGCCGTCAAGTATCACGTTATTACCATAAAAAAGAATAATTTCGAAACGTTTTGTGTGGGACATGAAGGTTTGTGATGAATCATCCCATAGTTTGAAAACACCTTTGTATTTATTTACCGGAGGTGATTTAAAGAAATTGTACCCAATCGATTCTACTTTATAACTGTAAGATCACTTACAACGGTTGAATGTAATAAAAGTGATTTTATTCGTTTCCGTCCAGCTGGAACGCAATTGAAAGACTTATGTTTTTATTTATAAATATATTTATTTCCTGTCATTTTTTTACGCTATTTAGTTTGAACAGGTAGAATAACTTCCTGATAGAGAGTATCAACTTTTTCTTCTTTCAAACATGAAAAAATATGAAAAACCGGGTGTTATTACATTGCTTAAAGTCTATAATTTATTGCTGAGTCTGAACAGTGTCGAACGCATTTTACTTCAATACGATCGAATAAACTTATATTAAAGCATAATCTATATATTTTCAATAATCTCGAGTTTCAGCATCGTCCTCCTAGCGTTAAAATAACCGATCCTCGAAGCTGCACCTGCAAGGCAGCATCACCTTACACAAAATCATAATCATTTCGCGGAGCCCCCTTACACTCGGCAAGCCGGCATCGGCATATAAATACGGGGGGCGGCGCGTGAAAAAAATCAACGGGGCCGTTTGGCTTTTGAGAGCCACTTTCACTTTTCCATTCGGCGTGAACCTCGGTGACCCAGGGCATCCAGATACATTGGTTACGGCACTGCGAGTACCTCTGCACACGTATTATACCCGAGTATATCGACACTCTCGGCCCTTGGATAAGTGCTTTGATATATATATATATATATATACATATATGATATACAGTGTGTTTTCTCGTCGCAGGAGTCGTTGTGTCGTGCAATTCGTGTAATTATAGCAGTTGCATCAACGATTCGCCTCGCGCTCGCTGATTCGTGCCTCTCCGCGGCTTTTCTCCGAGCGAGCAAGTGAGAGAGAGAGCCCGGAATAGGAAAAAAAAAGAGCTGAGGGAATAATAGGAAAGGAATTGCTGTAACGCGATTCTTGAATGGCTTCGGGAAAACTACTTACGGGGAATGAGACTGGGGTGAACGAGCATTTATAACTATTTACCGAGTTATGCCATTCGGTTGCTTTGATCACCGGATGCTATTGAATAAACCGAATTACGTACGAGTGTGATCGATTAATCACAGCAAAGATGTAATGTAGGTATTGGAAAATTTGTATCGCTTCCCAAAGACACTATATTCTTCCAGGAATAAATAAATATCTTTTTAAACTTTCAGAATTAAAATAATACCTGAATTTTTCCCTAAACGAGTGTTAAAATATTAATTAATCAATTTCTTTGGTTATGTAAATAATGCGCTCATTTGAAATTTTTATACATAAATTATGTAACTGAAAATCTAATAATATACCCCAACTAAAATACAAATGCATAATTTAACCATCATATATTCTCGTCGCTAAAAACAATGTTTTACATTAAAATTAAATTTAACGAGTTCAACCGCATTCTTTTAACCGGCGCACTGTTTATTACAAACAATGTTTTGCATTAAAATTAAGTTTTACGAGACTAACCTCATTTTGCAACGTAGCATTTCCTCTGTCACAAAGTCTTTTTACAATATAACAAAGTTTTTCTGTGTACATAACTAAACAAAGCTCTATGAGATTACGACGAAGCTGGTAGCTTCCATTCTAACATCTCAATCTCATGCTCTGCAGGATATTCGGGATTCGAAATGAGATTCTAAGTATTAAAGTACGAGCTCCTTTATGCTGATAATATACTTCTCTCTCGAAGTTGGTATTTTATGCCCGAGATAGATTATAGTTGTGAGACCGTTTAACGTATGTGTGAGCACGCGTGAGCGGACCTTGAAATTGAAGGCATGTGGTTTAACTTGAGACAGGTGATTGCCTTGCGAAAGGTTTTTTTAGTTTCGAAAAGAAAAAATAAGAGAAAGAGTCAACGGTGAAGGATGTGGAACTCTTTATAAGGTACCCAGTGTAATTTGGTATCGATGGATCTTGGACTTCAGACCAGAGTTGGAGTGTTTCCGTTTCAACTACACGCGATATTTTTGTTTGTACTTTCTTTGTTCCAGAAAAGAGAAACACATGTACTGCATATGCCAAATACGATATGTATTTTAAAAGCTTATATTAAGACCAATAAGTTATTATTTTCATATTCTTTCATTTGTTTTTTTAAATTAATTTGTATAGTAAAATAGACATTGTATCAAGGATAATTTAAACTTATTTAAAGATATGTATTAAGATATCTGGTAGTAAGGTATAACTATACTTCGGATCAACAATATTAATTCATTAAAAAATTGAAAAATGCACATTAAAAAAGTTTGCCCACTATACAATCAGTTTTCAATGAAAATATCAGTGTATGGTGACCGTATTACATAAAGCTGTAAATTGTTTTAAAGGATTCTGGCTTTACATCAATTTTCAGTAGCTTATATAAGGCATAGAGCTTTATTATTTTTTTAAATGTAGTTTGCAAGAAAAGTTGAGATAACACTTTTTATATCGCTTTCAAATACTTGTGTAACCGTGAACGGTCAAGGAAAGATTTTGTGTGTCAAAATTGTTATAGTTCTTATGTATAACTTATAGGCATAGGTCGAAAATCACTCAGGAACAGTTTGTATAAAAGAGAATTAAAAGAAAAATCTGAATTTCAGTAAATTTTTTATATTTTGTATGGTTCATAGTGCATTTAATGAGAGCTAGTAAAAATATTTCTATTCTAATTTTATTAACTTTGATATGAATTATGCTATACTTTATAAAACAAGTATATAATTTTAGCAGTCACAATCTAAAGATAATGATTAAAATATTTCTATAATAATTACAAGCATGCCTTCTTTTACCTGCAATGAGTTATTTATCATTACTAATATAAAAAATATAAAATTAATTAGCATCGCGATTTTACTTACATTATAAATACTTGTTAATAGAATATTACGACATTGAGATAAAATTTATTTATAGTACGATAATTGCTGAATGAAAATTTTACAATACGTTTTACATAAGAAAGTGCTGGCAGCCGAGTGAATTTTCTCTTTTTTAGACCTGAACTTTTTAGGAATTGCTAAAAATCAAGAATAGAGAAAGAGGTTCGATTTTATTTGAATTGTCACTGTAGACGAGATGCTTTCTTATAAGTATTTGAAGCACGGATGTATCAATGGTGTCATCGCAACGACACATTAAACACGTCTGTACTTTCCTCGAACAGCAGGCGAAACTTTGCATCGGTAATAAGACACGTTCGAGGAAACAAAATTTATGTTGACACTTTACAAATCAAGAGGATTGTAAATTAATTTTCATTTTCAAACAAATTGACGAAAAAACAATTGAACAAATAATAAATGTTACCGGCCTCCTTATAATCACGCAGATTGACATATAAAGTGCATAATAAATACCCAAATAAAGAAGCACAATAAATGTTTATTGCAACGACTCATAAACTTTCATTATTACCTAATAATACACATAGCTTTAAATGTTACAATAGAATATGAATATTAATAATTTTATGACCCTATATATATATGTGTGCACTGTTATATCAAACAGAAGAAAGTTGTCCACTTCAAATTCATTATAAAGTTGTTTCAATAACTCCCATATCGTTTTACCAATTCCTAATCCATTATTATAATTTGTTGGTGCTAAAAATATTCAAAGAATGCAGAAGGTAAAAAGAATATAGCATTCATTTGATGTGTATTATTTTGAAAACCTATTTTAATAGCCATAATAAATTTATACAATAAAAATTGTACGTTATACATATAGATGTTGTAATAAAGAATTATCAAATTTAATATTAAATTTGAATAGGCTAAGATTTCCGAACTATTTATTGGGTAATCAGACGATGCTAATGAATCTGTTGAAACGGGTTCGAAGAATGTCATGGTGTTTATTACGTATTGATTTTTAATTTTAATATTCCATAATAGCTCGCAAGAGAATCGCCGTCCTGATAAAGCGTTCAGACGCTGATTGACATAAAATTCGAAACATGCATCGAATCGAACCCGTCCCACTTCCCTCTTGCTTTTTCCAGAAATATATGACGCAACCTATACCATATCAAGCCACCGTAGAAAAAAAGTAGTTTTCTGCCAAATCCGCGTACGCAGCCGAAACTCTTCTGATTTTTTTCATCAGCATTTACAAACTTGAATAAATACGATAATCCGGTAACAGTAACACAATTCCTCTTATTCTGCCGGAAAAACTCAGTGATCTGGCAAATCTTTTGAAGCTAAAAGTGCAAATGAAAAACAAACGTATAGCAACGAGTCAATTCTCTCCTCCATCACAATCCAGAGGTAGCATAACGTACACACATTGCGCAAACCATCGTCATTCCAATCTGCTAAATAAGAAAAGAACAAAAAAAACTACAGAGCCCAGCCTCTGGCACCTGCGCGTGTGTCCTGGCACAGCCGAGCATATAGGCGCGATCGCTCGAGATTTATACATACTTAGGCGGTCGCTTTCGCGCCTCGCCAATATCGCCACGCGCGGCGTTGCGGCGTTGGTCGTATAGCGGCGCGCCGGGGGAGAGCCCCGTGCGCGGAGCGACTGTGGCTCGAGCGCGCGCGCGCGCGCGTATTTTCAAAGTCGCGCTACAGTGGGCTCACGTACAATGCGAGCTCCGACGCTCGTTCGCTCGCTCGGAGCCAGGATCGTGGTTGAGCGTTGGTAGCCGAGGTGGTGGGTCGGGGCCCATGGGCGGGCCCACCAGTCAGCCGCAAGTCGAGCCAGGCCGCTCCCGATGGGGACCTATATAAGTCGTACACCGTGCCGCGTAAGGCGATCTTTATAAACACAATCGCCATCGCCTCTCCACGAACGACTAACCAAGAGACGAACACACGGAGACGACGATGCGTCTACTAGTGAGTCCTATAAAGACTTTTTTTTTCGTTCTCTTCTTCGACGCGAGTATTCGGTACACGTGCGTTGCTCCTGCGATTTTTCCTTTTCGTATATATTTCGTATATATACATCTTCTGCTTCTCCTTTTGTCGTCGTCGTCGCTGTCGGTTGGTTTATACAGTTCGTGCGGCTGTTTGTGTATTATTCGCGCTCGGTTTTTGCCGTCATGGATATAGAGTTTGTTATGAGCGTGAACCGCGAGTTTGTTATTGTTGTTCTTGTGATCAGTTCAAAGTGTCAAGTGCTGCGCTTTCTTTTTGCCTTTGAGGCTTATGACGAACTTGGGGCACGAGGCTGTCAGTAAAATCTTGTTGGACTGGCTTTTTGTTGCAAAGTTGGATTCACTATAAACCATGAATTAAGACGAACGCTTCCAGTCGATTACTGATTTATTTCCGGTTAAATAATCTTGTTTATGTTTTAAAAGCTACGTGTTGAATAATAGAAAATTGATTTTTAAATAGAATAAGATTAATTTGAAGTGAATGAAAGTTTTTTGTGTAATGTTTCTTAGCTGATAATCGATAGCTTACTTTTATATGTTCTACTCTTATTACGAAATTAAATTTACAATTAATTAAATTTAGCTTTATACTTATAAGTATTACAATTCTTCATACGTAATAAATAAATCAATTCTTCATGTGGGAAAAGTAAAACAATTTTATAAAATGGTTATAATAATCTTGGCATTAACATAAATGTGATAAAATGTGGGACCATTACACTAAATTGATCCTACTGCTACTTTATTTTGTATGGGAAAGTTGGAAAAAGTGAATTAACGTTTGTGACATAACAGAGATAGCATGAAGTATTTATATAAAAGTATAGATGAACTCGGGGTCTACTGAAGCAATGCCTTACCGTACTCGATATATATCTACTTACAAGAACATTTTATTATGTCAATAGTATTTCTTAAATATTACAGGATATTTTTTTTTTAAATGAACAGTTCCGATAATCTCATTAATTTAGAATTTGCCCATAGTTCAAAAGGCTTTTGTTTAAAATTCTATTGTTATTAATTTTAAATAAATGAACTTGAAAATTATGTTATAGAATAGAAACGAATTAATCTTGTTTATTTTTGGTTTAAATAAAATATATTTTAATTTTTTCTAACGTATTTTGTATAAATTATAAATGACAACACAATTAAGAGAAATTAAGTATAATCGACGATCAAAGTGTTGAAAAATTACTTGTGATCCAACGATGTAAGCAGTCCATATAAGCATAGCATAAATTAATTACAAAACACATTTCTTCCCATAGTTGAATGTGCAAATGAAATCCCATCGATTCACGACTAAAAATCTTCAATGTCTCAACTAAACACGCTTCGGGTCAAACGATCAAGTGAAAAACAACGCGCTTAAATAACTCCTTAACTAGTTTCAATTCTCATGTAAAGTCTTTCCAACGCAATTGGAATTTAATCAACCGATCATAAAGTCCTATGTACGATCATAATGTATCCATTAAAGGCGCGGTGTAGGGGTGAAATTCTCGAGTAGCGCAGATAAGAAAATTATTAATGCCGATCGGACAGCGCGCGAGTCACGCATATACATATGCCAATCACAATGTAGACAAGCTTATACAACGTCTTACGAAAGTATCCGCTATTTTTCGCCCACGTGTGTAAAACATCGATTCCCCGAAGTTATGATCGCGTCGGCTACCGTGCAGCGATATATACCGAGGGACGACGATATCATAATACATTTGGTGTTTTTCTTTCTCTTGTAGGTGATAGCAGCTTCGCTGTGCGTCGGCGTTACGCTGGCCCAATACGCCCCGAACACTACGCCTGTGCCCATTTTGAAGCAGATAAACAGGTGAGAGCCGCGGGAGAGACTCGTAATAGGTTATGCATGTATAATTGTGGTGTCGGGATAATTTTGCCATTGTTGTGCGCCGGGACAATGGGACTGACGTTACAGAGCTGAGGATATTCACTGCATTTGTCGCTTGGGTGAAAACCCGTTTTTATGGTTTTGGTCGAACCCGTAAAAGATGCTTGTTGCGTGGCTGTTTGAATATTTCTTTGAGTAATGCTCATTTGAATGCATAATCTATGAATTGCTAAGCACTAAGATGCTTTTTGTTGATTATTCGAGGTTCGATCAGAATGTTTGGTTTTTAAGTCTCTTTGCTGATAAGTCTACCTGTATTTTCAGAATACAAGTAGCGATGTATGCATTCGTTTTCTAGTTATTTTATTATCAATTATCCTGGTGGGAATTTATCCGGTTTACTGTGCAGATTTGTATAGCATAAAGTAGCATTCTGTAGATCCTGCACAGAGAAACTGGACAGATCTGTAGAGGCATGTTACGGTTTTCTCTTCTAGTTACAGATATTATTTTTCATTGGTTAGTTAGTCATTAGAGTAGTAAAGTTTTATGAAGATGTGCCATTCCCCCGTACATTAATTGTGGTACAAGTGTAGTTCTGTGTTCGTATTTGACGGTTCCCTTATAAAAATTATCGTGTGTATTAACGTTATACATTTAGATTATTTGGTTCTGAACAAAGAAAAAGGGAATATTTTTACAATAATTATAAATATAAGTGCAATAAGATGATTTCTTTAAATAATAAATTTTCCGAATTAATAATAAGGTTATTTTATGTCACACTTTCACTACGTTTCATTACATTTTTCATTCAGTTTTCTTCCTCGCTTTCTTTCTCATCGGCACAATATACGATTTTAATTTTTTTATCCGACGAAATTTTCTTGTACGATCTTTTACTCCATTCATCTTATATTTTATGTTTTATAACTATTTTATGACAATTCGGAGCACACATCTACACGCACTTATAGTTCTGCCGTTCTGCAAGTCAGAAACTTTTGTAGGTTAGAATTTGCTCCGAAATCCACGTCATTTAAATACATATAATGATCGTTCGTATTCTAATAGAATATTAAGTTAATAATATATGTGTAACCATGTATGTATTCAAATAATTACAGTAAATAATTATAGTTTTTTTTTATAAAAATTAATATACCGTAATAAGTGTAATTTATGATAAATTTTAGTTTTTTTATTACCCAGTATTAAATCTATATTTATATAGATCGGTCTACCGACGTCGCGATAACGTTTCTACGATTCACGTTTTTATTTTAAAAAAATGATAAGATTACAATTTCAAAACATTCTTTTTAAAGTGAAAAAATTTTAAAATACCATTCATTATTTTGTTCAGAATCTTAGAGTATCACGAAAATTGATTTATTACAGACTACTTAATATTAAATTAGGTAAACTAAGTATATTTAATTATAGCGGGACGATATGAATTTAAGAGTATAATATTATTTCTGAAATACGAAATATCTTGAGTATATAACTAATGAATGAATTAAGAAAAAAAATAATTTATCGCCTTGTACGTCCCTTACGTAAACTTTGAAGTAATTATTAATGAACCTATATTTCATTTGAAGTTTTATTACCTTTAAAATCCATTCTAGTACTCGCGCGATTGCCTTCTATATTTTTTACATTTGTGGACTATTATTCATTTCAATAATTATTTTCATACACCATTAACAAAACTGTAGCAAGGTATTGTTACATCTATACCGCATAAAAATGGACTAATAATAAAGCTTGTAGTATGGCTCATAAATCGTATACCTACTTCGCTGTAAATATACTACTTATAGTTTAAAAACGAAAATTATATTCTATTGACTTGTTTATACTTCCTGCCGCATACTTATATTTCAATTTCTACATCATAGTATTTGTCAAACCAATTCTTTGTTCACAAAAATTTACTTTATTATATAAAAAAGGTGTTATGTTAAAAGTTTCGAAATCATTCGTTAATAAAGTACTTAAGTTTTCATGGATATTTAACGCACTTGAAAAAGGATTAAATTAATTTAGAGGTAATTAATTTACCTTACTTTATTTATTCCATTTATTTTATGTTAATTTCAGTTTTAACTAATCCAAATAACTTTTGCTTTTTATTCCTTATGACTTATGAGAAAGGTCGAAATACATAATAAAATAACGATAAACACTAATAAGAAATATTATTTCATGAACAAAAATCTTGTAAATTAAAATTTATTATACATTTTTTTATTACGAACGCGGTATTTTTTAGAGGGTGCAGCATAATATACATTCCACTTATTCTAAAAAATATAAGAGTTTGTAAAATTTTAAAATTTACAACCTACCTCAGAAGGATATAAAATTATTAAAAAGAAAGAGCCTTATATTTTACATAACTCAGGCTCATGGCAAAAACTATAAAATTTATTTTTAAAAAATCCTAGTATTACATTCCACTAACAATATTCAGAAATGCACAACAACTATGATTAGCCAATCGTTCGCACAGAACAAAGAATTAGTTAATCTATACCGCATGATATACTCGTGCAAATCCAGTAGCAAGCAATGACCAACGGAGTCAGAGCCTCGCACTCCTCGCACTCCTCGCACTCCTCGCACTCCTATGCCCTTTAAGATAAAAGACAATAGTACAGGACTTTTGATCGTCGTCATGTCCGCAGGCACAACGAAGACGGGAGCTACAGCTACGGTTACGAAGCGGCGGACGGCACTTACAAAATCGAGTCCAAGTATCCGACCGGTGAGGTGTACGGCAAGTACGGCTTCGTCGACGACACGGGCAGCGTGCGGGAGGTCGAGTACGGGGCCTCGAGACGTGGCTTCGAGCCCGCGGGCACAGGCATCAACGTGCCCCCGCCGACTCTCCATGGCAACAGCATCACCGGAGGCGGCAAGGGTAACGAGCCCGACGACGACGGCCAGTACCGCGAGGATCCCTCGGTCTATTACACCGACCCCAGATACACCAACGGCGAGCGCTACGATCCCGTGCCCAAACGCTATCCCATACAGAATCACCAGGTGCAGCAGCGACCGATCGCCTACAACGCGCCCAGGTGAGAATTGTTGCGTTGACTATCGTGTGGAAAGCGTTTGGTATTGCTGCGGCTTGTGCCTCGCGCGGTTCATGCCTCCTTTGGAAGTGTTCGAACTGTATAGTTGCAAGTGGAAATTCTAGTCTTGCGTCGATCTGTAGCTTGATTTTTATTTACGAGGATTTTTTTTATCCACCATGTTGCGTGCAGTTACAGCAGTTTTGCGCTTAATGTTCTGTTTGGGGAAATACCACTTTTTATACTAGAATTAACTGAAAATACTTGTATCTGCTTAAGATGTACCATTGCCTTATTTTATTTGAATTGTTCGGCAACAAAATTTGCAAAATCAGTATCTCGTTCGTTTCCTCGGTTTTGTTTTTATATATATGTTTTTCTAATTTTAATTGATTATTATAGTTCGTTGTTATTCTAGAATAACATTATTTCCTGGAAAGGTATTGTAGCTATATAGAATAGAAATACAATAATCTAATGAATGAAAAGTATTTTACTTATTCAGTGCATAAATAGCGATCTTATCGGTAACCGGTCTGCACTTTGTTCTGATTAGGATTAGCTGTTTCAAATATTTATGGAGGGACTTATAGCGCAGTTCTATCGATACTCAATCAGCAAGTAAATGATTGATTTTTGATTAACAGTTTCTTGAGAATACACACATTCTTATATCAAGAACGTAATTTATGAAAGTTTAACAATGTTAAAATCAAGGTTTAAACGTTTATTCAGCGATACACATTTATCCTCTAATCAGTATCACAGGAGCTATAGTGTGTACATGTTACGCGAGCTTGGAGGTCGTTGCTTTTCTAGGCATGTTATTGTCGCTGCAAAAACGATTGACTTTTATTTATGGGTTCGTTCAGATCTTGCAACCTTTCAAAAGTTGTAACTGCAAAAGACAGCATTGTGAACGGTAACAGTGGATTTATAAAAAACGAGTTATTCGACTTAAACGTCGCCATCTCTAATTTCCACGTTTCAATTAAAATATTATCGTAATAAGCAATAAATCCTTAGGAGAAAAGTAAGATGGATCGAAGTTAATCGATCTTATGTGTTCAATCGTTAAACCCCATAGCTCTGCGCCGCATAGTTTCCGAGATAACTCTTATAGACTTACTGAAAAAAGGCACTTTATTGCTTAAAGAACGAAATTGATACAGATCAATTGCGGGTATATTAACAAGAGAAGCTCAGCTACACTGTTGCTCTTATGTAAGTTGTGTAACTCTTAAACTGTATGCATATTAAAGTTAGATAAAGCCCAGCGAGGATTGCGTAATATAATTAAGTTCGCTTTATTTTCACCCCGTAAAGTTCCGATAAAAATTCCGTAATCGATAAATGCAAGTGCGCCGACGTTATAAGCCGCACGGTATATGGGAATGAAAATAAATCATAAATAACGCAAACAAGCCTATTACTCGCGACGGTGAAACCTCCGCTTGACTCGAACTTCTCGAAGCGACTGTACGGACCCGTGAGTTGGTATAAACGATCATCGAACGAGCCGAATGTCAAAGCGCGAGAGCGCCCCGAAGCGAACTCCGTGGGAATCCACGTTTAACTGCAACGGAATCTCTTGCTTCTTCGGATTCACTTCGCTATTGGAAATAGTAGAGGTACAAATTGCATAAAGTACTTGGCTTTTTATTTCCACTTGAAACAAAGATTTTTTTATTCATTCCAATTGATTATTTTTTCCAATTCCTTAGATTTTAGTTTCAAATTGAAAATTGATATCTTAATTAAGAAAACTAGAATATGATTAACTCTGTTTTCAAATATGTATATATATTATTTAAAAAAAAAGTGTATAATTATATGTTATAGCAGGTAATAATTACATGTATGTTAGCTTAAACAACCGCAGTAATTAATTAATCACAATATAGTAGTGTCTTTATCCGCTAATGAAAACTTTAAAATTTTATGGAAAAACTAAATCCAAGAGGAAATTATTTAATTATCGGTCTGGGAACATTAATGGCTATTGAAAAATGCTTTTTTATAGCCCATAAACTCGAACTAAACGCAGTAAATGTGAAGCAGACAAAAAATCGTGCCAAATACAGAAACATAATCACCGATAACTCGTACCATTGTTTATCTTTCAATACATATATGCAGCTTAAATTGTTGTTTACAGCTCGTAAAAGTACAAATACAGCTTGTGGTCATTCAACAGACTAATCCACTGTTAAAAATATAAGATGAAATATAAACAGCTACAATTTTATATTCTTTACCTTCCGTTATATCGAACATCGATCTTTTTCCATAATTCAGTGTAGAATCAATACTCGACTAATGCGTACCTCTTTCGCAACCATGTAACTAACGATTCGTTTATCCTTTCACAGTAAATCCATCGCGGCGCAATACCGTAGACCAGTAGCAGCACCAGCACCTGCACCAATACAGCCCCAGTATCAGCAGTCCCAGTACCAGCAACCCCAGTACCAACAACCGGAGTACCAGCCTCAATATAGAACTCAGTATCAGCGCCAGTACCAACCACCAGCACAAGCCGCACCGTATAGACAACCGCAACAGTACGGACCAGCGCCCAATCGTTATGGCGGAGCTGTAACCTCGAATTTGGACATAGGCTCCTACAGCGTCAATTACTGACGATGAAAGGGCGAATCTCGATAAAATCTCCACTCCCCCACGCTTATCGTCATTTTTTTATATTGTTTCGAGTTCTATTTCTACTTTCCCTAGGCGAAAGACTTTTCTTATATTTTGTACATAGACTTCGCTCACTTATTTATGCGTTCGCACACTTGTCTCGTATTAGGTATAACGTCGCGGTTTTGTGAATTCGAAAATTTCAGCCGGCGTTATGTTACGCGTTTGAAAAGTAAAAATGGAAGAAAAAAAAAGTTATTGTCTACGACTCTTTTCTACTTTGTCGCATCGAAAGTAAGATTGCGATTGGACGCGATCGTTGCGTGGTGCTAATAATTAAGAGACCTCTTTTAAATGAAAATTTTTAAGAAAATGAAAGAACCACGTTACTCAGTAAATAATCGATGTCAACGCGTAGCTGGCACTCAAGCATTTGCATTGATATAACAATCGGTTATTAAAAAATTACACAATACGCACTCAGAGGCTTAAAGCATTTCATTGAACTTACGTGCACATTCGAATTGCTTATTCACATACTTGGCGGTGCAAAAACTCACAATGTAGAATACATCGTTATTCACTGTGTAACGGATGAGAGGAAAAGAGAGAGAGAGAGAGAGAGAGAGAGAGAGAGAGAGAGAAACTGTTATTAATGTAACTATCAATTATCCTCGTAACCAGGTGCATATAAGAACCCGACCAAGCGCATTTGCCTACGTTATAATGTATTCGTCAGTTACAAATTTCGCCGAACCAAACCTCTTGCACACACACACAGTGAGATAAAAGAAGTCCAGCGCCAATCGCTTTGCGAGTAGCATCGCGGCCACGTATTTCTATACATGTATACACAAACACACAGAACACGTTATAGAGAGTACAGAGCGAAAATCCAGAATTTTCTAAACGTTCTGTACACGCTTCACCTTTCGCGTTGCCCTTTCATCGTTAGCAAGGTCCTCGAGACATCAGCCGCGCAGCTCGCGCTCTCAAAGTTCACCAAGCGCGCGCCACTCGCCGTTATATAGCTAAGAAAAATCTCCTTTTCATATATATATATATATATATCTGTATATGTATATATATGTATATGTGTACCTCTCTTTGTATAAGTCTGTATTACACTACCTCACTGCTCACGAAATGAGATCCCAATAAAAACGAACTTCTCCTCTATAATGCAATGCATAATGTAATGCAACCAATGAAAACGTGCACCACCGCTGCAGTTGATTATGTAGGTATACCTGAAGGAGAGAAAATGCGCGCGAGAGCTGCTGGAAAAATCCTATTGCCTCTCTTATTGCCAGCGAAGTTTTCTCATCAAGCGGACGAGGTAGAATCTTTTCTTTTAGAATCATTTTTGTTCTGAGAGAAAAACTTTCTTTGTTTTTTTTTTATATTGATGAAAGTAATTGATGAAACCAATATACTTCCAGCAGAGTTTCTCTTTTATCTTTAGTAAATGAGAAGATGTTAAATTTCACATCGCGATAAGAACTGAAGGCTCTTCATTGAACACAGCAAACGTTGCATTACGAAATCATTGATACGCTAACAAGTGAAATTTAGTGCATATGGTTATATCAAACAGTATAAGATATTACCATATCAATAATTTAAAGTATTTTATCATTGTTTCTTTTAAAATCAGATCCATGTCCAAAAAAAATGACTATATTGTATTATAAGGAATTCTAAAATCTTTCACGTCCGCATTCTAAACCTCTTATTCAACTGCAGCGATTTAATATCAACTTACAAAAACGTCAATGTAAATAAGTATCGGTGAAGGTTCGATATGAATTAACTCAAAGCTTCATACAGCGAATAAAAAAAGAACTACCAACTTTTGAGCCGTCGAACTGCTCGCCTTCAGTTGTATTCCAACACACTATATGAAAATATTCCACTGCATATATAGAAAAGCGGATACGCAGCTTCGCCGTATAAAGAGATAAATAAAAGGTAAAACGAAAGCAGCGGCAGCCCAGTCGACACGTCACTCGAGCACAGCCGCGGCCTCGCATAATCGCCCATAGGAAAAATAAAAATCCATCGGCGACCTTGCCGTGCGCGGCCGGACTACCTTCGAAGACATCCTGCTTCCATTGAAGCAAGTGGTAACTATATAACGCAGCTCGTATACACATAAGTGTATAGGGAGGGGCGGCTGCTGTGGTACCAGACGATCGTTTCACAAAGAAAAGGCCGAGAGAGCAATCCTATGAGTATAATACGTTGGCCAGTTGCGCCAACTGCCCGACCACACCCTGGAATTTCAGATACACTTCGCCCATTCTATCTATCCGCGTGTCAGTTGCCTATATATAAAAGTTATATTCCACATACTCTCGCGCGTTCTCTCCCTCTCTCTCTCTCTCTCTCTCTCTCTCTCTCTCGCCATTTCTAGCCTCATTGTCTCTCCGCATTGTTTGATGCAGTGTGGCTCACTGCGTGTCCGTTCGCGGAAGAATGGACTATTCTCCCTCTCTCTCTCCCTCTCTCTCTCTCTCTCTCTCTCTCTCTCTCTCTATCGTCTTTAAAAGCCGATGAATAATCCACAATGTTACGCAACTGCTGTAGAGAATCGCTGCAGTTTCCCGAACTTTCGTTCGGTAACGTGATTTTTCTGATTTCTTTCTTGGATATAGAGTAGATAGGTTTTTAGTGCCTATTGTCCTTGCATGGAATTTCCTTATAAATGCTCTTTCTAGGTGGATGCACGAAGGAGTGATGCTGGGCAAGCCTTGGTTTCCATGATCCTTTGTTTTAACGCAATTTTAATCGGATATGTTGCAGCTGCAGGTGTTTCGCTTCGTTTTTGACGTTTAAGGATGCTTTGAGAAGAAGAGGCTTGGTAGTTGTTTAGTATCGATGGTGAATTCATCAATTGTATTTTTGTGGATAGTTAGTGAATTTCATTGCTATAACGTTTATATATTGAAAATAAAGAGAAACAAAAGTGCTTAAGTGAATTAGGAACATTCGATTTCAGTTGGTCAGTTTAAATATTTATGATAACATTAGGATATACATTAAAAATATTGTCTTATAAAATAAAAACTTTGAAATACGCATTTGTTTAAACGAACCCAAAATTCATCATGATAATCAAGTATGAGTAGATACAGACAAGTTGGGTAAGGCAATAAGTTTTAACAATTCTTTAATTTTCTCCACTAGTAAAGGTATATTTGTTCATTGTAGATTAATTATTTTATCGTACTCTAAATAAAATTGTTTTTAATTTTATCATAACGTCAAAATTCTACCTAAGTTCGTAATCTTCGATAGCGTGTTATAATTCTAATGAAGATCACTTAAGAAATATTCATGGATAAGAAATATTATTTATAGAGCGATAAATAATTGGGTGGGTCTCGATAAGCACTGACTTCTGCAAGCACGAATTTTCTTTCTCATAAGTTATTCAATCCTCGGATACTGTGCATAGGTGATCTAATAAAATTTTCTGTGCATTCCTCGAGTAAAAAGAAACATTTACATATATATCGACATATACATTTCGGTTAATTAGAGGCGATTTCGCCGCGAGTAGGATAAGTCAAAATAAAGTCTGAGTTATGGGAGCACTGTGAGAGATGCCAGCAAGGCAATGCCACGCAGAGAGACAGAGGATCACCAGACTATACAAGAAAAGAGTGGCTGGAGGTCGCCGTCGCTGCCGCTGCAGCTCTTTCTCTTTTGATCGCCCTGCGCGCCTGCAAAGAGAGCAACGCTCGCATGCGGGCGCTGCATGTCCGAACAGGTTTATCGCCCATAACGTGGCTTTGTGGACTCTGGTCACGGACCACCGACCGGCTATCACCTCTTACCTAGCACGAGTCGTCGTACGTCTTACCTCGTTAGAGCAGCCCCTAATTAAGGGTGTCTCTTCTCCAAGTGCGCAAAATATAAGCGTACTAAATTTTTTGGCACGAATGCCTTCGGACTTGAACAAATTAGTTTTCATTAGTTACGACATGTGGAATTTCACCAATGAAAGCACATTTGTGTACAACAAACTCTATCCCTAAAACTTACTTTTTAAATGGTAAAACCTTGGCAAGTCTGAGTATATTTTCTCCTACTCGCTGCAGTTTAGTGTATACATTTTACCAATTGACTTATATAAAATTTTTTGTTTTTAAATAAATAATTATGCACAATTAAATTTATTCTACCAAATATCTTTTCAATTATCAGTGATAAAATATAACGTATTAGTTTTTTACCAAAACAATATTTTTCAATTTTTAAGTAAATACAATCCATTTCTTATTTATTCATATGAATAATACAATTTTTATGGCCAATTTAGACTAAAGAAAGTTGTGAAATCAATTCAGAAATTGTCAAGTATCTTTTTTAACTTACGAATAGATGGAATTAATTTTTGTGCAATACAATGAGACCGTGTCTCAACGTTTTTTTGAATGGGCCATAGTTTTGAAGATATTCACGAAATTATATTGATTTTGTACATTAGCGTGAATCTGTATTCACTGAAAAACAGTACATATTGATGTATATTTTATTTTGAGCATAAAGATAAGTATAGTTAATCCAAGGCCTATTAAAAAAAATATGCAACACAGGTCTCATTGTTTTGTACAAAAAGTGATTCCGGAAAGTTTTAAGAAAATCCAGGCCTTACATCCTTGGTCATTTCCTTGTTAGTGATATGCAAAATCTTATAGCTTTGCCATTATTTTTTTCTGGTTTAAATTTGATAAATTATTTTTATTCTTACAAAATAATTGTGAACATACTTGGCGGCTTGTCTACAAATACACTGATACAAATATGAAAGGAACAGATTTTTAATAATAAAAGGTTCGTAAATTCAAACTACTGTAGTTTTGTGTAAAATGATCGCAGAAAAAAATGCAAATTGAAGCTTAAGATCTGTACTTTGTGACTGCATATTTCACATTTAAAAAATTTTTAAATGTAAATTGAAATGTAAAGCGAAGAAAAATTTAAAAAAATTAAAAATAATTTATTTTGGTTGATCAAATGCATGGGCGAAGATATTTTTTTTTCGTAAACCGAAAAATATGCACATAAAAGCTCGCTTCATATTGAGCATTTTTGTGAACCATGCAAACATCCAAATATTGGACAAATCAGTTGTTCAAACAAAGTCGACTGGAAAATGCAGAAGATTTCAAAAAGGTGGCGCAATTACAGTTTTTGAAGTTTTAGTCACCCCTTTGAAATAGCGTTGGATATTTGCCATTTCATTATTTTTAGTCGAGATATTGCACTTTGGAAAATGAGAATGGCAAAAAATTCCGAGATCTCAGCCTTACCCAGGATTAAAGAGCAGACATGGCGAGTTACTGATCCCTTTGTGTACGTATATGTATATGTGTGTGTGTGTGTGCGTGTACGTGAGTGTAGGTATGTGCGTGGATGCGTGTTTCTGTGTATTTGTGTGTGTACCTGTGTGTGAAAAGAAAAACTTAAATGATTATTGGACACTTAGAATAGTTTTAGCTTTTTTCTTTGGTTTTAATTTGATAATGGTTATATTAACGGCAATGGTTACAGCTATTTAAAATAGTTCCAGTAAATAAATTTTGTACTAAATCCATTACATTAGCTGCACTTGAATTTTTCAATTACTATTTTAGTAAAATAGTAAATCTTTACTCTAGTCGTAAAAAAAAAAAAATTTTGGGAAATTCCTTGTTATTTAAATGGTTAAATTTAATAAAAATAGGCTAGACAAAATGTATTATTCATTCCAATTTATTTCATTCCACTTTATAATGAATGATAATATAGATTGAATTGGCTTTTATACTAAATATAAATTAAAATTTACCGAATGATATATTCATGATCGTATGATCAAAATTTTAAATTGTACTTGAATATAAAGAATGTAATAATAAAGAGTCTTTAATAATATTATTATGTTATAGTATTTTTAGAAGCTTATTTATAATAATATTTTACTTAGAAATTAGAATTAAAACATTTATTTCTATCAATATCGATATATAATATGCTAAGGTGGTATAAAAGGTTTCTTTTAATCTTCTTATTTTATATATATATATATGTGTGTGTGTGTGTGTGTGTGTGTGTGTGTATAATGGAATATGACAAGAGAACGGGATTTAATGATTGTTTTAAACGGCATTCATAAGTCGCTTTCACTTCGTCATGTTGAAAGGGTTATTATTAACCCTTGATTACGTCTTGACTCTATAATCCGGTTCTAAATAAAACATTTTATTGACCTCATAATTTCTTTCCCTATTCAATTAACTTTATAAAGGTTAAGGACAAATTATAATATAACAAGAAATAATACATTAAGATTGTGTAAAATCAATTACAGTTTTGAATCTCTTTCATTTACACAACTTCATTTTCAATAAATTAAATTCTATCATCTTAAGAAGTGAATCCAAAAGAAAAATTTGGATGTCTAATAAAGCAATTGTGATACGATATAATTTCTTATTATGTAAATGTAAATTCAATATTATTAATATATTCTTATTCTTACTAAAGCAGGTAAATTTAAATATTTTTTATCCACTACAAGCAGCCAAATATCATATTAGTTCAAATATTAATAAATTTGATTACGTGTGTATACAGTTAAGAATTTTTCTTCTCTTATTTTTGCATGTTTTCATACCAGACGATATATATCGATATAAATTAACTATATATTTTTCTTTTAATGAGCTTGATTTAGATATGGTAATACTTACTTCCGCTATTATTAAAATTCCCCATAATTATACTTTTTTAATATTTTTAATTACTTTATTTTCTTGATATCTAAGCATGGAAGTTTCACCTTTAATAATCGTTGTATTAATATATGTGCAAAGTGTTATTATCATACTTTGCAAATTATACCTACTAAAAGAATAATCTATACGTCTCGATGAACGATACTCTAAGTGACATTATTTTCATTTCCTCGAAATTTAACTTAAGTACAGCTAATAGTATGTTAACAGTGCAGTTGGGCTTTGCTAGTTAAGGTATGAATAACGAAAAAACATCCATTAAGTTGAAATGCATCAAAATAATATAATTTATAACAGCAAACAATGCTTCGAATTTCGTTGCGCAGCGGTAAATACGACATAAATGGAAATTGATTGATCGCTTAAGTTATTACGTAACGCTTATTTTTCCAATATCAAATAATTACTTCACTCTAAGTAATCGATATAATTTACACTTATTTATTTAAGATTCCTGTATTATTCAATCGGTTCATTTCGTATGCAGGAATTTACTCAATTTTGTTCATAGCAATTTCAACGATCGATCACTTTAGTTTACAAGAATTTGCGACCAACGCATAGGATATGCACTTTAAAGTACAAAGAGTTTTATCGAATCAACGACTTTGCGCTCGTAAATTCCATGCGAAAGACTTGGAAGTAATCAATTGTCAAAAGTTCTCGAAATACCAGAAGGATTGACTAAGACATAATTACGGACTATAAACTAGAATGTTTAGGTGTTATTATTTTATCACAACACATGTAATGATTGAGTTAAGAGCGAAAAATGTAAAAGGGTGTGGAACTGCTACAAACACGACGTGTAAAATCCGTAAAGAATATAATCATACTAGACGCACAATTTTCTACATGCGTACATTTTATTTTTCTTCCAAAATATTAATAATTTCCTCTAAACCTTTAAATACTGATTTGTTATATTATACTCATACAGATATTCAAATTTTGTATAAATTCGTATAAATAAACCTAGATTGTTCCTAGATTATTTATTTCATTAACAGTTTGTCAAGTTTAATTAGACAGAATTTTTATGATTATACATGTACTTAGCTTCTACAGTTTTTGTAGCAAAAAATTGTTATACATTAAAATATTTTTGCTGAAATAATAGTTATGTGCAAAAAGAATTAGAAAAAGAAATCAATCAACATAGATTTGATGCACTCATTATAAGTTCCCTAAATAATAAAAGAATATCGATTGCGAATGATAATTAAAATTCATTAAATATTGATTCTCATTTTTCTTAGATTAATCCATTCACCAAATTATACTTATATACTCGTTACCACCAACAGGTAAATACTATTCGATCTTTAATCAATTAAAACGCAGAGTCTTCATAAAATGTCAGCTACCGGTAAAAGGCTCTCAATTACATAGGCGAGAACGCGAGATTACCTAAGAATCTCATCGACTCCCTTCCTCATAGCTGCGCGATATAACTCTAACACGCACATTATCCTATGCAAACATCGTTAATAAATCGCTCTTAAGCACACTCATTAAGCGAAAAAGTGCAATGCCGCGCCGCGACGGCATCATTCATCACCTCTCCACTCGCCAGACGCGATCGGCACGTTAATCTCTCGCTCATCGAGCGCCACCGCCGCCGTTGTCTACAGCCGTTTTTTCCCCCAGTTTCCGTCCCGATGATTCCGCATCGCATGCTAATGCGTGCACACTTATGCTAATGCCGGAATTCTCGCGCTAGGCGTGGTGTGTATAATGGTACAATGTGGGCGAACTGCACACCGCGCACGCCTATATACAACACAGTATATCTGCCGGCGTGGCGTTCGCCGCACTTTGATAAGTGGCACTTTCGTCCTTTTATCCATACGGTGGCGCCCCGTTTTACATACACTCGCTGCGTTCGGAGACATTCAGAGAAAAAAAGGAGGTGAGGATGAATATATACGTATATATACATGTGGATAATACAAGGTTACTTCAGTTCCATCGAGTTTTGCAGCGCGCGATAAGCACCAGCTGCTCTTGGATACGATTGTTCGCTAACGGGAAGTCGCTTTCGCGACGACTACGACGACAACGATGACGAGTCTTGCGTGTGCGGATATCGATTGTTGTATACGAGCGAGAAATTGCTCGCAGTGTACATTTGGATTTCCATAAATCACATGGAGACTGGTCGTATAAGCTCAGTCTGCTCTACTGCGCGCGCGAATTTATTTGTACGGCGGAGAACAAAGTAGATTGTAGTCGGGAGTATACAACCTCTATGTGAAAATGTTCTTTTCTCTCCCGCGTTTTTACTCGATTGTAGAAATTCAGCTTTATTAGAATGACTAATAAATGTGTACGCTGCACTTAAGAGTAATTGAGAAAGTGTCTATACTGATTTTCTACATTGCTAGATTTATCCTTTAACTTTGCCTTATTTCGATGTACATCGGTAATCTTTTGGACAATCCTGTTCGCTGTTCGTTCGTTATATATTTGAAATTTCTAAAACTGATTGAACTATCTGGCGAGGGACACAGATAATCATATATAGATAACGGAGAAAGTGTAGCCAGATCAAAAGCTACACTAGAAACTGATTTGAATAATTTTTTCCTCTACTCCTCATTTCGAACTCGGCTAATCCAGTTATAACATCCATATTCTATATCCAATAAATTAGATAAACTTGAAAACCGCGGTTACACAACGATAAGGTCACTATATTTTTTTTTTGGAAATATTCACGAAATTCAGCCACTCACTCGCTCTTACGCAAGCCCTCGCACGATTACAAATTCATTGTTCTTTCTCCGAGATATACGCAGAAAATTTCGCCGACAAGAGATGAAAAGTAGAAAAGTCTTCCGGTCCGCTTCGCTGCTGCTGCTGCTGCTGCTGCTGCAACGTGACGCACTCTTTTGTCACATTGAATGCATATCCCCTCGGGGCCTGACAAAGTCAATTTACACAAGCCTTTATAAAAGTTAAAAATATACCAGCCCAAGCATCCCAGAAATCTTACATCGAGCCTATGTACAAAAGGCGAGAAACCAACAATACATGGAACGAACGAATGAAGAGGGGAAAAAAGAATCGGCAACCCGGAGGCCATATGAACAATAATCTCTCGCCTATTCTACACGGCGGCTCTGACACACGCGAATCATAGGAAGTTCGAGGATGCCGTCACGCCCTATGATGTGTGTGTATACGTACAGGTAGCCGCATAAAAAGTAGAAAGTGGCGTAACGTCGATTACATGGAAGCAACAACAGTAGCACCAACTCGTTTCCATCAGTCGAGAGAGAGAGAATGAAAGAGAGAGAGAGAGAGAGAGAGAGAGAGACGTTTAGTCGTATTTATACAGGCGGAGAAATAGAGCTGCCCATCGAGAGAGAGAGAAAGAGATCTACCGCATTCAGGATGTCTTGTGCATATATGTATAGAGACTGCGCGAGAGCTGAGAGCGAGCTAATTCGAGCCCACGATGGCGCTCTAAATAAGTAAATGTCACGGCTCCCATCGACTTTCCGGCTTTCCATTATTGTGAGCCTGTTTACACTGCGAGTTTAGTTACATAAATACCATCGCTGTCATATACAGGGCTACACGCATAAATTTGATAAGTAATAAAATCCACTTATTCGAACGTGTAGGACGATGTATACAGTCTGTTGTACTTAATTCTGGTTCGAACAAATTCAAATATTGCGGGACCGAGCGGAAGTTTGTGCATTTATCATGCGCGAGCTTGCAAGTTCCATTTTTAAGTTTGAACTTTTATCATTTTGATGATTACTAATTAAAAATTTTGATTAGCTGAGGCTGACCTTGAAAAAATTTACCAAAACCAAATTATACAGTATAATCTAAAACACCGCAGGTAAGATTGTAACGCTATTGAGGCGATTTGGTACCTGATAAATAATCAGAATAAAATAAATGCATTATAGTTTATATCGTTGGATTTAACGGGTCCGTTCTCTAAATTCTATTATATAGTATTTGAGATACCTAAGCATTTTTTACTTGACTACTTGATTATCTTTTAAAATTGTGTTGATCAATTGTAAATAATACTGTGGTTTTTAAAGCACAATAATTTGAAGACTGTATGCATTGTCATATTTATAGATAATTTTATATGCCAAGCTGATTTAGACCTTGAGAAAAAAACTTAATCATTACAATCATTGATACCTCAAACGAAACTACAGTGTGTCTACGTGTTATCACAGGAACTATCAAGCGCTGCTATAGATATCTACTGTTAGTGATCATTCAGCATTCAAAATTAAAATTTTTCTAAGTGAAATAATGAAAAACTAAATGATAAGTAATAATACATTACTAAACGGAAATGTAAATTTATTTTTCTAATTAGAATTTGTATACATAATTCTTCGTTTAACTTACTATTTTGGTTGTAATTTTAAGTATTCTTTTTTATTTTTGTGTGAAAACTTAAAAAGTAGTTGGTTTATTTCGCTTCCTTTATTTTGTTGGCTAATTAATCATATCCGTATACTTTTAATTTACACTCAATTCGGTTTTTAAATATTTCATTAACAATTTCAAATTGTTATACTTTTAGACTTAGATTGGATAGTTATAATCAGTGACAAGATTTTCACTCGTGTGAAATATATAACATATACTTTTTGGGTGAGTTGTAAATCATAAATTAATCTATATAATATATTACTTTTGTTTGTGCAACGAAATATTAATTTAAAAAATCCTTTTATGAATTTGTATCCAACCAACACGTTAGCTACCCAATCAACTTTGCATTTAAAATTATATATGAACATGACAATCCAGACACTCTTCAAATTATTGTGCATTAAAAAACTACAGTATTATTTATATTTGACCAGCACAATTTTAAAACATAATCAAGTAGTTGAGCGAAAAATGCTTATGTATTTCAAATACAAGAAAAAACCGTTAAATCCAATGATACAGATTAATGCATTTATTTTATTCTGATTATTCATCAGGTGCAAAATAGTCTCAATAGAAGAATTACAGTCTTATCTGTGGGGGCTTCGTTAGACGAGAAAACTGGAATAAAAGTGTTTAATTACAAGTATTGTACAATTTGGTTTTTGGTACATTTTTTTAAGGCCAGCCTCAGATAATCAAAATTTTTAATTAGTAATTATCAAATTCATAAAAATTCGGACGTAAAAATTCAACTTGCAAGCTCGCGTGCCTGACGGGCTTAACCATAAACGCACAAGCAATTCAAGATGGAGGTGGCCCCCGCATGGAGCGTGTTTTACGATGGGACGAAAAAGAACTTTATTCGAAGATTATCTTTCAGCGTGAATTATGAATGCCACGATTACGCGTGGATATGAGAAACGGAATACTTGACAGGTGTGTATACTTTCGTAAATAAACAATAACCACGGATAGTTTAAAGTGAAAATAAACGTTGCCAATTGGCTGGCACCTGATTTTCTCAAAGCTTAATTGTACGTCGTAATGCATTGGAGCTATTGAGTACATTGCACGGGCATGTTTCATTATGTTAATAAGACATTTCGGTCGATTTTTAGCTCTGATTTGCGATTACATGTTGTTGTCGGTAATCATGCGATCTGAGAAGGCATTCTCTATTTTCATCCACGATTTCAGCCAGGAAGTGAGATCTTCTTCAACTTTTTCTTGATTTCGTTTTTTCAATAATTATAACATAATTGTATATTCGAAAATTAAATTACTGGCGATGATTGTAACGCGATTCCCAATGATGTTTCGGATACATTTATTAGAAAGATGTGAAATGGATTGCAATTAAATATCGTGTATGTGCTAGAGTTCTCGTACATTTGAGAGGTCTTCTTCATCAGACTATAGGATAGGATTACATGCAATGTACGTTTATACAGGTGTGGGTTACGCACTATTCGCGCAGTAACCTTGCATTAGCCAAGCTATACTTATTCGAACTAATAAAAGTATATTTACTTAACTTATACATGTATACTACTATATCTAAAATATTATTCAGCAATGAATGTATCATTTTGAAAGGACCACTTATTCTTTTAAAAGTATGAATCTGGTTTTCGATTACATCAGTGCGCAGCTTTTGAGATAGCAAAACAAGGTTAAAAAAGCAAACTCGATTTTTGGAATTCTCAAAAGTTACGGCAGCGCCTTACTTTATACCTATCGGCACGTAGAAAGTGGGTACGAGAAAATGGAAGAAAATATGGCGAAACTACTTTTTTTTTCCTCGTGGATTAAAAAAAAATGAGCCTAATTAATAGAATGCCGGTGCAGTATTTTAAGCGCGAATACAACATTTTATCACAGACCTTTTTGCACTCGGCCCGATCGCGGCTAAACGTGTATATGTATATACATATAGATCATGCCACGCACAAGCGCCGATACTGCACAGAGTGCAACGCGTGAAAGGCAGGGGCTTTTTTACTCGCGTGGTCACTTGACGTTTCGCGCGCGCGCGCCGGCCAGTGGGAGAGAGAGAGACCTTGCATACCTTTTTTGCCACGAACAATGCACCCGCCCGATTGCTACTTCGCGCACGCGAAAATTTTATTTTCACCGCGATGAGCCTTGTGAATTATTAGTTTGACTTTAATTGGCTCCTGTGAAAAATATTCTTTTTGTGGCTTATGAATGAACCGTATATGCGTAAAACTCCAAATTATCGTACGTTATAAAGAATGTCTTTTCTAAGTAGCCAACTTATATTAAAGTCAAATTTTCCAACAATAAAACCTAACAATCCTAATGCATTAAATTGAAATCATTTTACTTTTTTACACTAAATTAAAAAATTGAAGGATCGAATCCCCCGATTTAAGTAATAATAGGTCTTGAATGTGTTCTTTGTCCGTGAAAATAATTTAAATATTTTTTAACGATTGTTATATTAGTTCTGCCATTCAACGCCTCATAAGCGCATGCAATCTGTAGTATAAAGAATCAAACAATATATGGTGAGATACGGCTATTTGAATTTCGTTACAAGGATATGCGCGAATTACGTGTCTTTTGTATCCTGATCCTTTCTCTGCTACAAACAAAATACAAACAATCCATACCCTCATCTGGATATATATATGTATTCCATTAGGCGATCTATTAATGGTATCGCTTTCCAAGTGTTATATACATACATGTGCGAGCGAGAGCGTCACCATAAATATTTCATGGTGCGCGGTAAAGCTTCACGCAGATGAAAGCGGATAAGGGGAGCGAATTTACATGATCATGCGTTCTCGATTGTTTTTATAATACAAACACACGTAAATCTTTCACGTGGAACGCAAAATTTATTTATTGCTGGATTTCAGCTCGCAGAGGTTTAGGCTCGAGGTGTCCCCTTTTACGTAACGAATCTCGAGTGTATATATATATATGTAGTGTATCTCGAGGTTGGGCGCGCGTTAAAGTTATACGATAATGCATGGTAATATTTAAAGCGGGCCGGAAAGACCGTATGCTTTTCATATAACTTTCATAAGAAATGTAACGTGACGCAAAGACGTACAATGCTAGTTGAAGTAGTGCCTATTTGTAAGTGTCGTTCATGCATGCAATAATTCAAATCCATGCCTTTCTGAATGGGAAAGCTTGATGGTAATTTGCATATTTGAACTGATGCGTAAAGTGCTTTCGATGCGTTAGCGGTTCGAAGATAAGTGTACCGTCAGGCCTTGAATCTTCTTTTCGCTTGAATTCAAAGTTGACCTAGAAGATTATAATACTTTCAATTTTCAGATAATGTAAATATTGCAATAAAAATTATTATAATGGCAATCGAAAATAACCTTCCCGTGCATTTCTGAAGTAATCGAATTCAAACAGAGAATTCGTAAAGTGTATTTCTGGACTTAAACTGTTTTTAAACCCAAGATTTTTCTTACATTTCTTGAATATACTGATATGAAATTTATTTATTTATATACTTACCTTAACATACGCAATTTATGAATATTATGAAATTTCGTCGTGCAAAAAATTATAAAAATATAAATTTTTAAAAGCACTTCATAAGCATTTCACTATTTATTTCATAACACAATATTACATTGTTTTTTGGAACACCGTGCATAATTTATAGATTTTTATGAATTTGATATACTTGACGAATTCACTGAACACCAAAACCTCTGCTTAATGTGTAAGAATAACCCACATTTTTATTCATTAACGTTATATAATATTACACAACTTATATTAAGTAATTTTTATACAATTGTGTACATTCTTTATTCTATATAAATCTAAAGTAGTGTACAGAAATGTTACTAAAACCGATCAATAAAGTAACCGCTTGTCAATTAGTATATTGAGAAATATAGTTATTAAAATCGTGGGACTAAATAAATTTTATTTTAATTGACGTATAATTGTTTAAAATACATTTTAATTAAATAACATAACGTTCTATCTAATTAGTGTATATTAATTATTTCTCAGTAATTTCACTCACGCCAATTATATTTTTAAAAACAAAGACGCCGCAGCTTATCTCTATTTCGCTTATAATAATTATTACAAGCAAAAGATAATTTTCTATTAAAACCTTTCATTCGAAAAGTTTTACTTATATAAATGTATTATACATTATTATTTATAGATGAATTAAATTCTTGGTAATTGGAGCTCTAAAGGTGTTCTTCTTCGAAGAGTGAAGAAACTGTCAGGTCGTTCCACTATAATGATTATCATTTGACAAGGTTGAAAATTCGAGCGTTATCCAAGAGAAGTTAATCAAGTTCTTGTAGCCCAATTAATATCCGACAATATTAATAACTGCAAACGTAATCATCACTCATATATGTTTAATACAGAACAAGCTTTTATTATTAACGAAATAAAAACAAAACAATATTAAGTAAAACCGCACGACTATTCCACTGAATACGAATTACTCATTTGCATAAACAATGACTGGATCGCATCATAAAAATACCATTATAAATACATCGTGCCCATACCGCAGCACTATAGTATCGAACTTTATATAACTCGCCGTAAATACTCCTATGCACGAATTTCAAATAATTCCTTTATCAAGTTGGCCGCGAGTGCAAGCGCTATATCTTTCGTAACGGGGTGCACAAATCGAAGCAACATATATATATATATATACAAACTCAAGAGGCTACAGCGCGCCGCAAATGCAAAGCAGCAAGTGGCAATCGATATGCGTGCGGCGGCGGCGCCGACCAGAGTAATCTTAATTTTGTAATAAGTGGGAGAGCTCGCGTTGATGTGGAGGAGATTGGGAGTCCGCACCGCGGCTCGCAGCTCTCCGATATAGAAACCGGAGCGCTGACCGAATTTCGCAAGGTCGCGAGGGATACTTTATAAAAGAAATACGCCGCCGCGACTGGGTGTGTGCTGCTCTCTTGAGACCGTTTATATTTATATATACATATATATACTGCACATATAGCGGGAGCCGTGTAATGGCATAATGTAGTTGGAGTCTCGACGATTGACTTTCACCATTTTCTCGATGAAATAACGCGCAAGGCCGCCAGTCCGTCGTTGCGCCCAGCTCTTGTCGCTTTAGGGATTGATCGGATCAGCTCATTCGGATGATTAAATTAAATGCCCTTATTCAAGATATAAAATATATTGAATGTATATCAATTTTTGTAGATACATAAAAGAATGCAGAGATATATTTTGACGCGAATGTAAGTATAGATAGCATATTTTGTTATTTATATAAGAACTATTCAGATTACCTTTCCACAATTATTTAGCCATTGCTTAGGATTTAAATATGTAAAATTAAAACTTTAGAATAAAAAATTTTAATTATATTTAATTATAGGAAATGAGTAGTATAATTATAAGCATGTCATACTATAGGTCTTTTTTTAATTATAGTGTTGATCCTGTTATGTTAATTTGTTATTTATAACATTTATAAATTCAGAAAATTGTGTGGAACTTTTTACAAAATTATTCAAAAATTAAATAAATCTACTATTAAAGGTCATTGCTCTACGCATTTCATTTTTAATGCCTTACAAAATAGATATAAAAAAAATATTATAAAAGAGCAAATAATAATTGGTTAATGATTGCGTTAACCAATACTATTTACATAATTAATATATATCCTTGTACATATTTGTATAAAGAAGATAACAAATGATTTAAAAAAATTTGTACTCGAAATTTTGCTGTTTTGAAAACTCATTAAAGACGTTCTCCCAGTTCGTATAATTCAACAGTCTGTTTCTTTTGTATGGGTCACCGTTAAATAGCACAATTATTAATAAAATCTATTAATTATGAAGTTGAGTAGCCCGTGCACATAAGAATCGTACATATTATTATTGTACACACAAAATCATACCCAAAAGTTTAGTCAGAACAACTTTATGTACCATACAAAATACTAAAATATAAATAAATAGTGTAAAAATGAAACAAATATAAAAAAACGAAGTGCAATATACACTTTTGTACAGATTATACCACAATATAAATATACTCGTAACATTATAGCACACCCTTAAATTGCAGTATCTTTGAAGTTAATACCACACCCCCTAAGAATTATTTTGCTTATCCATTCGTTTTTAAGTGTAATATAACATACTAGTTTTTAGTATAGTTTTTAGTACACTAAACTTTTCACAAAGTAATAAAGCGTTTCTAAACTAGTATGTATGCAGAGTTTAAAAAAATCTATTAAAAATCGATTTGCCGGAGAACGTCCCGATAATGGCACTTTAAAATCAATAATTAAATCAGTTTATGCATTTATCGTTCATTAGGAGAGTATTAGCGTCGAAACAAATTAATTACAGATACTTGACCGTTACTTTAAACAGTTCAAGGAAAATGTGTCCCAATGAGTAAGAGATGCCTTAAAGATGTCCTTGTCTGCATCCCCTTATTTACTTTTTTTGTAGTATCCACCAATATTGCAGGTCATCCGTTTCAAGGCTTACAACAACACCTTTCTCAATACACAATTTATATTTATACCAAGTGTTCATGCATTGATAAAAATGTATATACATATACAAAATGCATAAATATCATTTTGATTTATTTTTAGAATAATTGATTTTATTTTAAGATACATGAGTTATTAGCGGTTATTAAAATATGATTCATAGTACAAAATTTGAATTTAATTAAAATAATTATACGTTTATTTTAGCAGTAATACAATCTTTTGTGAATTTTCATGAACCAATAATAGTATTGAGTTCTAAGAA